>JAODPA010053853.1:0-11455 GCA_025585075.1 Nepenthes mirabilis
TGCCGGCCCATTAGATCCAAATATTCTTCAAAATTTTCATAATATTTAATTAATTTTTTCTCACGTTCGAATTACCCAAAATTACCAAAAATAATAAATAATACCAATTTAATCCGATATCAATATTTTGAGATTTCGGGATGTTACAGCTTTACTATGAGCACAGTTAAGAATATAAACAATAGTCTTAAGAGCTTTCATCTATAAAAATTTAGGTAAAGATAAATAACTCAACATACTCATAATCATATCCATTAATATATGATTATGCCATTCAGCAATACCATTCTCTAGTAGTATCCCTAACATAATATATTGTACACATATACCGTACTTTTCTAACAACTTAACAAAAGGACGAGAATATTATCCTGATACATCATATCTACCATAATATTCACCACCTCTATCAGATCGAATGACTTTAATTTTTTTTATTTAATTACCTTTTAACTTCAGTAATATATATCTCCAAAATATTTATAATTTAAGATTTTTTATGCAATAAATAAATATAATAATAACGTAAAAATTTATCGATAAAAGTGATAAAATATTTTTCTCCTCCTAAAGATGGAGAATCAAAAGGCCTACAAATATTTGTTTGGATAATTTCTAAAAGTTTTAAATTTCTCGTAACACCCTTCTTTGTATGTTTAGATTGTTTTCCTTTAATATGATCTACATATACATCAAGATCAAAACAATTAAGGTTAGATAAGATTTCTTCATTTACCAACCTTTTCATATGATCTTTAGATATATGACTCAATCTTTTGTGCCACAAGAAAGAAGAGTTCTTATTTATACATATACGTTTTATTCCTACAGTATGATGTAGGGTCATAAGAGTCTCAATAAAATTTTTGTCAAGGCTTATTTTATAGAGGCCATTAGAAAAAATTTTTGAACTAAAGAAGATTTTATTTTTATATATACTTACTTTTTTATTTTAAAACTTTAAAAAGTAGCCTTAAATATCAAGTTTGGAAACAAAAATGAGATTTTTACAAATTAAAGGTATATAAAATGTCTCCAACAAATCTAAATACATTCCAATATTAAAAAATAAACAAAAATTTTCAACAGTAGAAACAGAAACTTTGACACTATTTTCTAGAATAATAAAATTCTCATTTTGGTATAGAATTTGGGTTGTAAGGAATCCTTGTATCGATTTAGAAATATAAACGTTAGAATTTGAATCGAACTACCAAGTATTAAAAGAAACTTCAATGAGGTTTGATTTAAAGCAAACATATGCCAAAGGCTCACCTTTTTTTTCGAATCAAGCATTTTTTTTTATAGCAATCTTTCTTAAAATGTTTCACCATTTTATAAAAGTGACACTTTGTATTGTTTCTCTTCTTTTGAGTCCTTATACCATAATGAGGCTCATTTTTCTTTGATGGTCCAACTTTAATACTCTTTCCCTTTCTCTTCTTCTTTTTTTTATTACCATAATTCATAAAATTTATTGAATAAATTTCTTATTATTTAAATCTTGCCTTCATTTGAACCAACGTGCTTTCCAATTTATTAATATTTAATTTATTTTTAATAGTATTATAATGAATTTGAAAATACTCATATTGGAAAGGAAGAGAATTCATTGTAAATTGAATGAGGAAGGATTCATTCACATCCATACCAAGGTGTGATAGAATGAATTTTTTTCTCAATTAATTCTGTCATTCAGAACAGTAACAGAAACCCAAGACTCACTTAAAGTTCTAGGAAAAAGCGGACAGAGTTTTCTCTAAAATTAGGCTAAACAGAAAATATGAACCTGTACAAAACCTGTATACGAACTAGTACAAGCACACAACTATCCATAAATACCATAATTTTTCTACAACATACTTTTACAGGATCACAGATGTCATCCATGGCATTTAATTCAACAATCTTATCAACTATATCAGAATCCAGATGAGAGATGCCAACTAGAATTGTACAAAAAACTAGAAAGAATATAGCGAAAGCAGAACTATAAACCTGCAGAAATATAGTTTCCTATTTCATCACATACATCACATGCATTTCTATATACTAAATCCATATACATATAATCTGTATACAAAACCATATATCAAGTCAGGTCTTTACATCCAACTGTTTCTCCATGATTACTTCAAAATACTTCAGATCTCTAAAGTCTTCATGTTAGGCTTTAGATCACCCATTCTCGTCCGATAATAACTCTACAGTCTCATCTGGAAGGAAAATAATAATAAAACAATGAACCGAGACCCAACAAGGTACTAAAACATGCAGTGGGTTTCAGAATGCAGAACAGTAATGTATTTATATTAAAGCATAAAAGCATTTAAGGTCAAGATGGTTCAAGGAAACAGAGTAAGCCTAATTTAACGTTAAACCAAGCTTCGAAAATCAGAAGACAACAAAATATTCTTTCGTGCAGGATATATATGCAGATGAACAGTAGCAAGAAAGTACTTACTCATAATGATGGCAGAATAATACATGAAAGCAGAGAAGGCTCAATATAATGAAATCAAGTTTGGTAAATCAGAAATCAAGAAATAGAAGTCAGAAATCGGAATTTGATATCAAATTAGTGAATTATAGAGATTCCTTTTCTATCATTAAAGGACCCTATGAGTAGACCCTGCTAGCAGAGTGGGCAAATAATCGAAGATAGATTGTGTTCACTCCACACCATCTAAAGCCAAAAACAGTCATCCCGTCTCATGGGACATTCCTTCTTATGGGATTCAGTACAGTTCGCTGACTGAAAATAGTAAACTACCCTTTAGGTTAACGCCCTGGGGAAGGATGGACCACATATAATTCCACGGATGGAGTTATCCTCGATTACCACCATATAATGCCGAAGAACCTAACCTGACTATATCTCAGTCACGGGTCCTAATTAACAGTATCAGAAATATTTTTTTCTTTTTATTTCATAATAAAAAATCCCTTTCAGTTTCAGAAATCAGTCAGAGCTTCATAATAACTCTTCAATTAATTTCAGAATATACAGTGACGGTCTAAAACCCTTCAGGTTCGCTTCAAAATATACAGATATAGTGAGAAATCCTTTAAATTTGTTTCAAAATATACAGTATAAGCTTAAAGCCCTTCAGTTTTGCTTCAGAAGTCCATAGTAATTTATCAGTAAAAGTCCGCATAAAATTTTCAAAAATAATTTATACTAGGAGCTTCATTTCAATACCAATTAACTTTTATACAATAGATGCTATGGGTAAAAATTAGTAAAACCCCTTCATTTTCATACCTAGGGTTTTGCCAAAACTTCCGGACGATAAACGGACACTTAACACATGCATTTTTTATGAAGTTGAAGTCAGATGTTGTAGTATATATGTATAAACATGGAATCTGTTCGAACAATTTGTAGGAACAGGTTTTATTTATACAAGACATGGAGAAACATACTTTTAGAATATAAATAACATTTTTGAGATACAGAAAAGTAGTAAAAACGGAAAATGGCGCCCGAGGTACACTTGCCTGAACTCGATCTATAGTTTTCGTGACTCGGATTAGGACTGGACGGCCGATTTTCCCATTTTCTTTCTCTTCTCTCTCCTTCCTCTCTTCTCTCCTTCGTTGCTGTCATTGGTTTGCTGAAAATAAAACCCCAAAACCCTTATTTCCCATTTAAAATGCAGGAGAAAAGAGCCACGTGACCGGCGCTCGAGTGCCCAGCGAGCGCTTGGCGAGCATAGGATTTCTGCAGGGGCCTCACTCGAGTGCACGGCTAGCACCCGGTGAGCACGCTTTTACTGGATTTTGGTGCCTGCTACCGCGCTCGAGCGCACGGCAGGCGCCAAGCTGCTGTGTGGCAAATCAGTATACAACAGCCAGCATTCTATACTTTTTACTTCCAAAACTCTTTCTTCCATACATGTTCAGCCTCATCTCGATTATTATTATTTTAATTACCCTTAAATTATCATGCTTCGGGTTCAGGACCTCACACTCTGCCCCACCTAAGAAAATTTCATCCTCAAAGTTATACAGAGCTACATACCTTAAGAAAACAAGTGGGGATATTTACTTCGAATCTCCTCTTCACGTCCCAAGTGGCCTCCTCCGGTGAATGATTCCTCCAAAGTACTTTCACCAGGTGAATGATTTTTGTGCGTAACCTCTGATCCTTTCGATCCAGAATCTGTAACAGCTCGTCGACATAAGATAAATCGTTGTCGATAGTCAAGGATCCGTATTCAATCACGTGTGTAGGATCATGGACGTACTTCTGAAGCATCGATACGTGAAATACATCGTGTACGCTCGTCAGACTAGGTGGTAATGCCAACCTGTAGGCTACTTTCCCAATCCTTTCCAGAATCTCAAAAGGACCAATAAACAGTGGCTTCAGTTTTTCATTCACTCCAAACTGGAATGTTCCCTTAGACGGTGAGACTTTCAAAAAAATAAGGTCTCCTACTTCAAAGCTCAATTCTGTCCTCCTCCAATCTGCATAAATTTTCTGTCTGTTTTAAGCCACCTTTAAATTATTGTAGATCAGTTTAATTTTCTCTGCCATTTCCTTCACAATCTCAGGGCCCAAAATCCTTTTATCTCTAATCTCCTCTCAGTGAATTGACGACCTGTATTTTCTCCCATACAAAGTCTCAAAAGGTGTCATGTTGATACTAGCTTCATAACGTTTATTATAAGCAAATTCAGCCAGTGCTAGATAAGTCTTCCAAGTTCCTTTTATTTTCAATACAGAGGCCCTTAATATATCCTCAAGAATCTGAATGGTACGCTCAGATTAGCCATCAATTTGGGGGTGATACGCAGTACTAAATTTTAACTCTATCTCTAGTTTCCTATGTAAACTTTTCCAAAACCTTGAGACAAAATGGCAATCTCTATCAGATACAATGGAGAAAGGAATTCCATGAAGTCTCACAATCTCATTCACATATAATTGGGCCAGTCTATCACGTGAATAGGTCGTCCTGATCGCCAAAAAGTGGGCTAATTTTGTTAGCTGATCAACTATAACCCAAATGGAGTTATGATTCCTAGTAGTCCTTGATAAACCTGATACAAAATCTATAGTAATATCTTCCCATTTTTAACTCGGGATCGGCATAGGCTATAATAATTTAGAAGATTTCCTCCTTTTAGCCTTCAGTTGCTGACACACAAGGCATTTCTCTACATAAGCCATAATATTTCTCTTCATATTTCTCCACCAGAAAGTTTTCTTCAGGTCCTGATATATTTTGTTCATTCCGGGATAGATGATATATCTAGACCGGTGGGCTTCCTTCAAAATCTTCTCTTTCAATTCCCTATTGTTCAGTACATATAGTCGGTCTCTAAACCTCAATACTCCATCAGTCCGAATATTGAAATCAGCTTGAGAGTCCCTACTCAGATCGCTTACAATTCCCATAAGAAATGGGTCATTAGTTTGCTTCTCCTTAACTTTACTAATAACCTCCGGTTGGATCTGAAGATAAGACAGGAGCATTCTATCACCCTTAGTATAACGTTGGATATCATATTACTTCAAATAATCCAACATTTCCATCTGCTTGATTTGCAATTGAGCGACATACCCCGATCGGTGACTTAATGCATCCGTAACCACATTGGCTTTCCCTGGCTCATATTGTATCTCACAGTCATAATCTTTTAAGAAATCAAGCCACCTCCTTTGCCTCATATTAAGCTCCTTCTGAGAAAACAGATACTTCAGACTTTTGTGATCAGAATACACAAGAAACTTTTTACCTTATAAATAATGTTTCCAAATTTTTAAGGCAAACACCACAGCAGCTAGTTCCAAATCGTGGGTCGGGTAGTTCTTCTCATGTACTTTCAGTTGTCTAGACTCATAAGTTACAACTTTACCATGCTGCATCAATACACAACCCAAACCCACCTTAGAGACGTCACAGTACACCTCAAAGCCTCCTGAACCCTCTGGAATAACCAATACTGGAACCGTAGTCAAACAATCCTTTAGATCCTGAAAACTCTAATCATATTTCTCAGTCTATTCAAACTTAACCTCCTTCTTCAGCAATTAAGTCAGGGGCATAGCAATCTGCAAAAAATTCTCTACAAATCGCCTGTAATAACCTGCCATGCCCAGAAAGTTTCTAACTTTAGTTATAGAAGTCGGCCTACTCCAATTTGTAACAGCCTCCACCTTCTTTGATCCACAGAAATACTACCATTAGAAATTACATACCCTAGAAACATCACCTTCTCCAACAAGAATTCACATTTACCCAACTTAGCATTCAACTTTTCTTTACGGAGCATTTGAAGTACTATCCTCAAGTTTCTTGCTCCTCATAGTCCTTTGAATAGATTAGGATATCATTAATAAAAATCACCATAAATTTATCTAAATACGGCCAGAACACCCTATTCATCAGATCCATAAAAGCAGTTGGAGTATTCATAAGACCAAAAGGCATAACAAGAAACTTATAGTGGCCATAACATGTCCGAAAAATAGTCTTAGCCACATCCTCTGGATTAATCCTCAGCTGATAATAGCCAAACCTCAAATCAATCTTTAAGAATACCCGAGATCCTTACAACTGATCAAATAAATCATCAATATGTGGCAGAGGATATGTATTCTTAATCGTGATTTTGATCGACTCACGATAATTAACATATAGCCGCAAAGACCCATCTTTCTTCCTTACAAATAATACTGGTGCTCCCCAAGGAGACACACTCGGCGTGATAAAATTCTTGTCTAACAATTCCTATAATTACAACTTTAACTCCTTCAATTTAGCCGGAGCCATACGATAAAGGGCCTTAAAATCAGACTAACACCAGGAACAATATTAATTTCAAACTCAATGTCCCGGTGTGGGGACAATCCAGGTAACTCCTCAAGAAATACATCCTCAAAATCACAAATAATTAGGATGTCCTTAGCCGGCACACTATGACTTCCAGTAGTGCAGGCATATACTAGGTAAACTTTACACCCACTTTTCATCAGATGCTTTGCATGCAAAGTAGAAATCAACACAAGTTTCTCCTTCTTCCTAATGTCCTAGAAGAAAAAGGACTCCATCCCAGGAATATCAAAACAAACCCTCTTCAGAAAATAATCAATACTAGCGCGGTATTTAGCCAGCCAGTCCATCCCCAGAATCACATCAAAATCATCCATGTTTAACAATACTAAATCTACAACCAAACATTTCCCATTCACCTCCACCACACATCCAGGATAAACAATATCAGTAATCACAGGGGATCCAATGGAGGTATACACAGACAATTCATAATCCAATATACATGGGGCAGTTACAACACAGCATGCAAATCATGGAGAAATAAAAGAGTGGGTAAACCCCGAATCAAATAAGATAGATACAGGAACTCTACAAATAGAAAGAGTACCTTTTACGATATTTGGTGATGCCTTCGGATCCTGAACAGTCACTGTGAAAGCCTTTGCCGAAACAGTAGGTTTCTTTCCCTCTAGCCTCGGGGGTAACGGATAGTCTTTCACCACGTGGCCCTATTGTCTAAATCTAAAGCATGCTCCCAATGCTTTACAACATACTTGCCCCGAATGTTTTCTCCTACAGAAAATATAATCTGCAGCCGATGCTCTAGAACCAGTCACTGACTGAGCCAGTACAACACCTTTTCCCTTATCAGCCATCCTCACCTTCTTGGATGGTCCAAAAGATCCCACGGTAGATCCAGCACTAATTCTCGGCCAGCTAGCGGTCCTCTTTGCATAAAATTTTCTATCTTCACCTCTTTCTCATAAATGACGGCCCTATTCAAAATATCGGCATATGTCTCGAGTTTCAGCGTAGACAGTTGCTTTTTGATGTCATCCCGTAGTCCTTATTGAAACTTCTTCGCCTTTCTCAGTTCATCTTTCACATAACAAGGCACAAATTGAGATAATTTAGTGAATTTAGCATCATATTCCATCACAGTCATATTTTCCTGCCTCAATCTCATGAATTACAGCTCCTTTTGATCCTAGGGATTGGACGGAAAGTATTTCTCCAAAAAACCTTTCTCGAATATATCCCAAGTAATCTCTTCGTCGGGCACTCCTAGTGCTCTCTTCTTCATGTCTAACCAGCTGTTTGCCTCGCCCTCTAACTTATACACAGCGAAGGTGTCCTTTTCTTGGTCTATACACCGAATCACTGCAAATATTTTCTTCACTCTCTTTAGCCATATATCTGCTTCTGTAGGATCAGGCTTTTCTAGGAAGTCCGATGCTCGCTCCGTAGTAAACCTATCATAAGTCGTAGGAGCAAAAAGTGCTGGAACTGACTCTGGTGCAGGGACTGAAGCCATATGTCTCTACTCGAAAGATTCCACTACGTTGGTCATCCTCTCTAATAAGTCTACATACGTTGCCTCCCGATCATGGGGCATATTAACACCAGCACGGTTATCTCTTCTACCCCTTCTACTAGTCATCCTATAATCAAGACAAATACAATATTATAACCTCAAGAAATCCGTTAAAGGGTGAGATATTCAATAACTTAATGAAATTTAAACCTACCCTAAGAACCATCTTAAGACTTCTAGTTGCCTTAGTTACCCCGATCTATTCCTACAGGAATTCAGTACTGAGATTCAAGCCTATGCTTCCGCTTTTTGATCGATCAATTCCTAAATCATCTCATTTCTCTGATATCAATTATGACGGAACAGATTTTTTTTCTCAATTAATTCTACCATTCAGAACAGTAACAGAAACCCAAGACTTACTTAAAGTTCTAAGAAAAAATGGGTAGAGTTTTTCCTAAAATTGGGCTAAATAGAAAGTATGAACTTGTACAAAACCTGTATACGAACCAGTACAAGCACACAACTATCTATAAATACCATAATTTTTCTATAACATACTTTCACAAGACCACAGATGCCATTCATGACATTTAATTCAACAATCCTATCAACTATATCAGAATCCATATGAGAGATGCCGACTAGGACTGTACAGAAAACAAGAAAGAATATAGCGAAGGTAGAACTATAAACCCACAGAAGTATAGTTTCCTGTTTCATCACATACATCACATATATTTCTATATACTAAATCTATATACATATAATCCGTATACAAAACTATATATCAAGTCAGGTCTTTATATCCAACTGTTTCTTCAAGATTACTTCAAAATACTTCAGATCTCCAAAGTCTTCAAGCTAGGCTTTAGATCACTCCTTCTCATCTGGCAATAACTCTATAGCCTCATTAGAGGGGGAAATAATAAATAATGAGCCGAGGCCCAGCAAGGTACTAAAACATGCAGTGAGTTTTAGAATGTAGAACAGTAATGCATTTATATTAAAGCATAAAAGTATTTAAGGTCAGGATAGTTCAAGAAAACAGAATAAGCCTAATTTGACGTTAAATCAAGCTTTGAAAATCAGAAGACAGTAAAATATGGTTTCGTGCAGGATATATATGCAAATGAACAGTAGCAAGAAAGTACTTACTCGTGACGGTGGTAGAACAGTACATGAATGCAGAGAATGCTCAATATAACAAAATTAAATTTCGTAAATCAGAAATTAGGAAATAGAAGTCAGAAATTAGAATTCGATATCAAATCAGTGATTTATAGAAAACCCTTTTCTATAAGTAAAGGACCCTACCAGTAGACCCTATTAACGGAGGGGGCAAATAATCGAGGATAGATTGTATTCACTCCACACAATCTAAGGCCAGAAATAGTTGTCCCATCTCGTGGGACATCCCTTTTCATGGGATTCAGTACAGTATGCCAGCCAAAAATAGTAAACTACCCTTTAGGTTAATGCCCTGAGGAATGATAGATCACATATAACTCTATGGATAGAGTTATCCTCGATTACCATCATAACGTTCTAAGGCATACTAGAGAACCTAACCTAACTATATCTCAGTCATGGGTCCTAATTAACAGTATCAGAAATATTTTTTCCTTTTTATTTCATAACCAAAAATCCCTTTCAGTTTCAGAAATCAGTCAGAGTTTCACAACAACTATTTAATCAGTTTCAGAATATATAGTGACAGTCTAAAACCCTTCAGGTTTACTTCAGAATATACAGATATAGTAAGAAATCCTTCAGATTTGTTTCAGATTATACAGTATAAGTTCAAAGCCCTTCATTTTTGCTTTAGAAGTTCACAATAATTTATCGGTAAAAGTTCGTGTAAAATTTCTAGAAATAATTTATACCAGGAGCTTCATTTCAGTACCAATTAACTTTTATACAACAGATAATACGGGTAAAAATTATTAAAACCCCTTCATTTTCGTACCTAGGGTTTTGCCAAAACTTTCGGACGATAAACGGATACTTAACACATGCATTTTTATGAAATTGAATCCAGATATTGCAGTATATATGTATAAATATGAAATCTATTCGGACAATTTGTAGGAATAGGCTTTCTTTATACAGGACATGGAGAAACATGCCTTTAGAGTATAAATAACATTTTTGAGGTACAGAAAAATAGTAAAAATAAAAAATAGCATTCGAGGTATACTTGCTTGAACTCGATCTACAATTACCGTGACTCGGATCAGGACTGGATGACCAATTTTTTCCTTTTCTTTCTCTTCTCTCCTTCGTTGCTGTCATGGGTTTGTTAAAAAAAAACCCAAAACGCTTATTTTTTATTTAAAATGTGGGAGAAAAGAGCAACGTGATTGGGCCCATGACCGGCACTCGAGCACCCATCGAGCCCATGGTGAGTGCAGGGTTTCTGCCGGGCCTCACTTGAGCTCCCAATGAGCGCAAGGCGAGCACAAGGTTTCTGCCGGGGCCTTGCTTGAGCGAACAGCAGGTGCCCGGCAAGCACACCGTTACTAGATTTTGGCGCTTGCTACCGTGCTCAAGCGCGCGGAAGGCGCCCGGCTGCTGTGTGGCGGATCAGTATACAGCAGCCAGCATTCCACACTTTTTACTTCCAAAGCTCTTTCTTCCATGCATATTTAGCATCATCTTGATTATTATTATTTTAATTACCCTTAAATTATCATGTTTCAGGTTTAGGACCTCATACAAAGGCTTTAAATTTGGCAGCCAAATTGGTTATCTCAAAAATGTGTTCATGCATTCCTTGAGTACTATCAAATTCCATGATGATAAGTTTTGCCATCAGCGTTCCAATAAGAGACTTATCCGTAAATTGGAAATGATTTTTAATAGTTTTCAATAAATCACTAACGTTTTCAGTTTTAGGAAGTGTAAACTTAATATTATTCACAATGATTATTCTCATAAATATCATGCTTATTCTGTTTAATTTTTTCATACTCTAAAATAAGGCTTTTCTTTATCATTACTTGAACTCACAATAATAGCAAGCTTATCTAATTGTAATGTAATATCAAGATTTAGTACATGAAGATGAAATTAAATTTGCTCAACCCGATCGAAAAAATTAGTTTCATTAAATATCAAAATAGAAGAAGTA
>JAODPA010053864.1:0-11455 GCA_025585075.1 Nepenthes mirabilis
ATTTTTAATAAGTCTAGGAGGTATACATTTATCAATATTTGATAGGTACACCAAAAATGGACTGACCCCACAAAACTCAAAGGCCCAAGACGACGGTCAACACTCTAACAACCCAATTGGAAAACGGGTCCAAAAGTTGAAAAACCCAAGCCGTCGGGCGGCCAACATCCAAACAGACGGTTAACCCAAACGTTGGCCGTCTGCCTTGTGCGTATTAAGCCCAAAGGACTATTCTACAGTAATGGGCCTGTCTCACTCAGGCCCATGGCCCATCTGGCGGCAAACGACGGATACCCTTCACAAGGGCGGCCAACTCGCATGTAGACGGTCAACCCGAGTGTTGACCGTCCGCGTTTTACACGATGGGCCCCAAGAAGCCTTTCAACAGTAACGGGCCTGACCCGTTTAGGCCCACCCAGACATTAAAAGGCCAACAACGATCCTCCAAGGATATTCCACGATTTCGACTTAGACCAACAAGGACATTAACAAGATTGGCACCTTTCAAAGAAAGAAAGCGCCAGATCTTCCCAATTCCTTGCCAGCCAAGACCCTTCAACGGTAATACGCTGAGGAGGGAAGAAACCAACTTGAAAAGTTGCTGGCCACCTCACAAGGAAATAATCACGCCCACATTGGCAACCGGCATTCGTTTCAGAAGGCAAGCCAGCCAAGGTGGACAGAGGGGATCACGCCTTTCAAAGGAGGAATATCATCCTCTCAGCCATAAAAAATAAACCCTAGAATCATCACGGGGGACGGACTCGGATCTACGCTTCCATTGACGCGGGCAATTACTCACTAACTGTGTACGCTTTCTGGGATACGTACCAGTGCTCTTAGAAATCTGCTTACTTTGCCATCGACATCCTCCAAAAATCCTAAGGCAACAAGCGAGCCCTCACGGCCGTTTACTGCCTTCCCACCACCCAAATTCAAAAAGACCTTACGTCTCTCTTACATCTAGGTCGAACACTCAAACTCTCTCTCTCTCTATTTTCAGTTTCTTCATTTTGAAGACTGTTTTACTGACTTGAGCGTCGGAATATTTTCGGTGGGACAACTTCCTGCCGATAACGCTGACCTCTTGTTCGTTTTAGTGGTGTGCAGGATTCGCACTCGGTGAACGGAACCAGTCGTAATCATTCAGAAGAATCCGAATCTGTTCGAAGTCGGATTCAGGTACACATCATTGGCGCCGTCTGTGGGAAGCGCTTACAAAAAGCCTACCATAAAAAATCTACGCAAACTCTCTTCGTCACCTTCTGATTCTACAATGGTGAACACGAGAGCTCAAGCTAGCGACCCCGCTAGAGACACTACTAACCCCGACCAGGACCACGCTGCTGGTGCCATGGTCAACGGGGCCACGGGCGGAGTTCCACCGCCTTACTTTGAACAACTGGTGGAGCATATGCAGGCCAACAACCGCCTACTCCAATTACTTTATGCGTAGAACGAGCAACGACAACAAGTGGCTCCACCAGCAGCCATTCCCACTCCTGCCACCAAAAGGGGTGGCCAAAGGAAGAAGAAGCCGGTCAAAAGGCCCATGAAAGCCAGATACAATTTGGCACCAGCGTCCTCCCGCGTTCCTGGCCAGAACAGGCCTATGAAAAGTTTCGGGAGTACGTTTCCGACAGAGAGCCCAGAAAGAAGAAATCCCCGATACTCACGGGCAGAAGACAACAACACAGTCCAGGACTGCCAGGTCCACTGGAGGCAGCAGCCGACCGACTGCTGAACCCGCCGGAGACAAGATAGAGTTGAGGGATTACCTCAACTCCAAACGATCAGCCAATGCCACTCGCGCCGATCCGCGAGTAGACCAAATCTGGAACCACGTGTTCCAGAATGAAGAGCGCGCCATCGACTTGGACAGATCTCCTTTCGCTCCGGAGATCTTGAGTCGTCCACTGCCGTCAAGTTCAAGATGCCGTCCCTTCACTTATACGATGGGGGCAGTGATCCGGTTGACCACCTGGACCACTTCCGCACCCATCTAAGTCTACAAGGGCTAGAAGACTCGGTAATATGCGACTGCTTTTCACTCACTTTGAAGGGAGACGCCATAATTTGGTTTCACCATCTCCCTTCAGGCACCGTCAGCAGTTTCCGTGAGCTCACGGACCTTTTCCTGGCTCAGTACGCTTCGAGCCGACGGGAAGAGAAATAACCATGGCACCTCTCCCACATAAAGCAGAAACTGGGAGAGAACCCACGGCGTTTCCTGGATCGCTTCGTGGCTGAAGTCAGAAGGATCCCCAGGATCACAGAGGAGATGAAGCTGGGTAGTTTCATCTCTGCGCTTACTTTCGGTAACTTTTTCAAGCACCTTTCTCACAAAAATCCTCAGACCTACGCTGCAGCAGAAGAGACCAACGAGACAAAACGTCTTGAACGGGCGGATCAACCTCGGCCGTTCCCAGGTGAAGGGAAGATAAAATACAGCGGCGGAGAATACACCCGCCAGAAGGAGCGCCGGACTGGACCCCCAGAACGCAGAGATTATAGGCCCATCAGTTTCACACCTCTGACAGACACGCGCGCCAACGTCCTCATGCAGATCCGTGGAGAAAAATTCCTGAAGTGGCCCAAACCGCTGAAGAAAGACTCTGAAAATCAGTCAAAGTACTGTGACTTTCATCGCTCTGCTGGCCATTCAATTGAGGACTGCAAGACACTCCAGAGAAAAATTGAAGACCTGATTCGTAGAGAACACCTCACGAAGTTTGTTAGAGGCCCTGGACAGAACTCAGGAGCAGCTGATGAAGAGGGATAGGAGCATACTCCTCCTCGGAATAGGATTGCGGTAGGGGTGGTTAATATGGTCACCACCCGACCTGCCAAGAGCCTGGCGGACAGCAAGGAGCAGCAGACTGGGAGGAAGAAGCAGCGCACAGTAGATAATACTATTAGCTTCAGTGATAGTGACTCAAATCATGTAATGTCCCTGCATGCTGATCCCCTTGTAATCTCAACACTTGTTTCATATGGTACTTCATACTACCAGTTGAAACGAGTCTTTATTGATAATGGTAGCTCTAAGGACTTACTTTATTTGGATGTGTTCTTTAAATTAGGCTTAAAAACGAACCAATTAAAACCTACAGAAGGACCTTTATACGGCATTGACAATGAACCGGTGCCCGTTCAAAGGACAATCCAACTGGAAGTCACCCTGGGCACCTATCCGAAAACAGCAAGTCGAATGCTAACCTTTCTGGTAGTTGACCTGCCCTCAGTATACAACGCCATACTGGGTAGACCTTGCCTGGTGACATTCGGGGCAGTTACCTCGACTCCGCACCTCAAAGTGAACTTTCCAACACCCTACAGTGTTGGGGAGGTGTTAGGCGACCAAATAATTAGGCGGACATGCTACATGTCTCAGATTGCCCCTAGCGGCAGTATTAGCACGGTGGGAGAACTCGATCACCGAGATGAGACCACCCTGCGACAGGCACAGCCCGCTGAAGTCACAGATCTGGTCCCACTAAATCCAGAGGAACCGAAGAAGTGTGTGCAGATTGGCGGCTCACTCACTGGCACACTACGCGCTGAACTGATTGCGTTCCTGCAACGGAACGCTGACTTGTTCACATGGACTCCCGCAGACATGCCCGGGATTTCGGTTGAGGTGATGGTCCACAAGTTAGGCCTTGAATCTGACCGAAAGCCGGTCAGGCAGAAGCAGAGGAACCACTTCGTCGAAAAGCTAATCGCCATCCGAGAGGAGGTGAAAAAGCTACTGGACGCTGGGTTCATTAGGGAAGTCCAGTACCCAGATTGACTTTCGAATGTCGTCATGGTTAAAAAGAGCAACGGAAAATGGCGAATGTGCGTCGATTTTACCGACGTCAATAAGGCCTGCCCGAAAGACAGTTTTCCCTTGCCCAGGATCGACTTACTGGTTGACTCCACGGCTGGACATGAACTGCTCAACCTCATGGACGCCTATTCGGGTTACAACTAGATTTGAATGAGTTCGAAAGACGAGGAGCATACCTCGTTCATGGCGGACCAGGGCACCTACTGCTACAAAGTGATGCCATTCGGACTAAAAAATGCTGGGGCAACTTACCAACGATTGGAAAACAAGATGTTCGAAAAGCAAATTGGTCACAACATGGAGGTCTACGTTGACGATTGGTCTACGGATCAGGTCAGCACCAAATGAAGCTGAATCCAGCCAAGTGCGTCTTCGGAGTAGCCTCTGGGAAGTTCTTGGGTTTCATCGTCTCCCAGCGAGGGATCGAGGCAAACCCAGAAAAGATTAAGACCCTCGCTGACATGGCTCCCCCACGGAACGTCAAAGACGTCCAGCGATTGATTGGGCGGCTGGCAGCTTTGTCCCGCTTCCTCGCGAAATCTGGTGACAAATACCAGCCCTTCTTTAAAACTCTAAGAGGGACGAAATCCAACGGATTTCAGTGGATGGCTGATTGCCTGTCCGCCTTCAATGAATTGAAGCAGTATCGGGCCAGCCCGTCACTGCTAGCATCACCCAAGGACGGGGAGGAGCTGTACCTTTATTTGGCAGTATCGGAAGTGTCCCTCAGCTCCGTCCTCGTGCGCCAGGAATTCGATACCCAGCAGCCGGTCTACTATGTGAGCAAAACGTTGACCGGCCTAGAAACGCGCTATCCATGCGCTGAAAAAATGGCCCTAGCACTTATTTTTGTAGCACGGAAATTGAGGCCATACTTTCAGGCACACCGCATAGTAGTCCTTACAGATCAGCCGCTGAAAGGCATACTCTAGAAACCAGACGTTTCGAGATGGCTGATAAAGTGGGTTATCAAGTTGGGGGAGTTCGACATCAAATTCAGGCCCAGACCTGCCATAAAAGCCCAGGCTCTGGCTGACTTCATTGTCGAGACCACGACCCCGATTCATGAGGAACTGCCCGCAGAAAACACCGAACAACCCGACGAGGTCCCAGAATGGACACTCCACGTGGACGGATCGTCCGCGGACAGTAGCAGCGGAGCAGGGGTGATCCTTACGACCCCTGATGGATTCGAGATCAAGTATTCCCTAAAACTTGACTTCCCGGCGACCAACAACGTTGCTGAGTGTGAAACCCTGCTAGCTGGCTTACGATTAGTAAAAGAGTGCTCAGCCAAGAGGTTGTCGGTTTACAGCGACTCCGAACTAATCGTTAACCAGGTCAACGGGGACCCTGGCCAAGTACCTGGCAAATGCAAGGGAGGCCATCCAGAGTTTCGACAAATTGACCCTGGTTCACGTTCCTTGAACTGAAAACTGGAAGGCAGACCAGTTGGCTAGAGCCGCTGCTGTTGAAAACCCAGAACAGTATTCGAGGGACATGCGGGAGATCCTAAATTCTCCCAGCATAGAGAAACGGGAGGCAATGCAGATTTCCAAGACGGAAAATTGGATGACGCCCTACCTTAGATATATGGCCGACGGATCACTCCCAGAGGACGCCGAAAAGGCCAAGCGATTTAAAAAGACAGCCGGCTGGTACATGGAAGTCGATGGGCGGCTGTATCGCCGCGGATAATCGACTCCGTACCTCCGCTGTCTATCACCCGAGGAGGCGGACTACGCGCTGAGCGTGGTTCACCTCGAGATTTATGGATCACACGTAGGCGGAAAAAACCTGGCCTTCAAGATCATGCGGTAGGGCTATTATTGGCCCTCAATGCGAAAGGACGCGCTATAGTTTGTAAAGAAATGTGAAAGTTGCCAGCTTCACGGTAACATTCACCACCAGCCGTCCGCTGACCTGAAGACGCTTCAAGCTCCATGGCCCTTCGCGCAATGGGGGCTCGATATTCTCGGCCCATTTCCCATTGCCACGGGGCAGAGGAAGTTTATCATCACGTGCATCGACTACTTCACCGAGTGGGTCGAGGTAGTTCCGCTAGCAAAAATCACGGAGCACAATGCACTGGAATTTCTTCGCCAAGGCATTGTCTGCAGGTTCGGTGTCCCAGAGGTCGTAGTGACCAACAACGGGACCCAATTCTCGGGGAAACGCTTTACTAAGTATTGTGCCCGCCTTGGTATCAAGCTGGTCCACACTTCAGTGGCATACCTCCAAGCCAATGGGTAGGTGGAGGTTACAAACCGTACGCTACTCCACGAATTAAAGACTAAACTGGAGGACGCCGGGGGCTCCTGGGCTGACGAGCTCCCATCCGTCCTCTGATCTTATCGGACAACACCAATGGAACCAATGCGCGAGACACCCTTCAGCCTCTGTTACGAGACTGAAGGGGTGATCCCGATCAAAATCAGGCTTCCGAGTCTCAGGGTAGAGTCTTTCGACCCACAGGCCAACTCCCAAAAAATTAGGGAACACTTAGACTTGCTAGAGGAAGCCCGCAAAGCTGCCAGAATACGGACAGTAGCGTACCAACACCGAGTTGCTCGGTACTACAATAAAAAGATGAAAGCCCGACAATTTGGCGTTGGGAACTTGGTCCTACGAGGCGTCGAGGCCACAGGCAAGCTTGTCGGCCGAAACAAGCTTTCTCCCAACTGGGAGGGGTCTTTTCTTGTCTCCGTCGTCCCGCGAAACGGAGCATACAAACTCCGAAATCAAGACGGAAAGTTGATCCCACGAACATGGAACGCAATCCACCTAAAATGCTACTTCCAGTAGGGAACCCATGTACGCACTCACCCTCTTGTGTGCATTCATTCGCATGCTTGTTCTAATTCGGTAAAATAAGGAGTTTACTTAGCATATAGAATCCTAGGCTCCGTGTGCATACATATGAACTGTGTTTGCCTTGTAGGATTACCCGACCTAGACTGCCCCTAAGTCGGGAGGGTCTTCACCCTCTCGTTAAACCCTAGTCATCTAGGTGGCCCAGAAGTGGTCTGAAACCCTGGTCATCCAGGTGGCCCATAAGCGGTCTTAAACCCTAATCATCTAGGTGGCCCATAAGCGGTCCGAAACCCTGGTCATCCAGGTGGTCCATGAGCAGTCTGAAACCTTGGTCATCCAGGTGGCCCATGAGCGGTCTCAAACCTTGGTCATCCAGGTGACCCATGAGCGATCTGAAAATCTTAGGGGGCAAGTATGGCACACGCGATGACCTCCTCTCTGAGAGCAGCAACGTCAGTCAATGACCGTCGAAGGGAGAAACCTTTCTTCTCCAACATTGGCAGCCCAAGTCTTCACTTGCATGGCGCCACCAAGCTGGTTAATACAACCGTCTGCCCAACTTAAGGATCTTATTCCTTCGACAGCCAGCCAACTACGTTGGCCGCTCCACGCAGTAACGTTCTCAATGAAAGGGTAGCGTGATCAAACAGTAACGAGAAGCGTCCATTCTCTAACACTGACTGCCCAAGTTTTCACTTGGACAGCACCGCAAGGCTGGTTAACGCAACCACCTGCCAAGTCTAGGGACTCAGCTCCCTGGGCAACCAAGCAACAGTCACCGCCCAACCTAGTTGGCTGCCCAATGCGATAATTCACGCAAACATAAAAAGTAATAAAAGAAAATGGACACCAAACTGAAAAGAATTTTTATTTTATTGCTCGTAAAATGTATTACAATTTACATGAGATCCAAAAACACAAAAGAAATACAAAGGGCTACAGGGGCGGCGGACCCCCCTGGCTGTCTCGGGGCTCTCCCTCTAAATCTTCCTTACGTTGCGCTGCGCGGTTTCTCTGGTTGATAAACTCCACTGGGAAGTCAGGAACGATCAACCGTACAATGCGCCGTCTAATGTTGAGCCCCTCCAACAGTCGAGTGTGCAGTGCGCCCCCGATCTCATGAGGGCTCATCCGAGTGGCCAATTCGTTCTCTGAGGCGGCGGCTTGATCTGCAATGCGCTTGTTGCTCGCCTTAAGTCGATCCTCCTCCTTCGAGCGAGCGACCTCGGCCTTCAGCTCAGCATTTTCTACCTCCATGCCAACCATGGTAGCCTCAAGAGCAGCAATCTACTCGCGGAGCTCCCCTTCTGAGGCAGCCAGCTCGGCCTCCAGCCAGGCGATCTCGGCCTCTCGATCCGCAATGATGCGATCTCGTTGCTCCACTTCCTGGGAGAATGCCGAGATCAACCTTTTTGACTGCACAGGACAAAGGCGAAGTGTGAGTTACGAAAACAAGGAAGAAAGAAATACAAGGAAGCCATCACAGAAATCATACCTCGTAAGTCTTCCTCACAGGCCTCTTAGGCCTGGGCTCTAGACGTGTCCCAGTCGGCGGGGGACCCGGAAATGGTGAGCCAGGAGCATCCTCTCGCGCCGAACACGCCGTTGCCTCATCCAAAATATGATCCAAAAACTCATCGTCATCAGCAGCAGCAGCGAGCTCCTCTCTTGCAGCTTCTGGAACAGTCGCAACAGGCTTCCTTCTCCTGGCCACCCTTGGAACCGCTGCTGGTGGATTAGCTCTCGTCGACGGCTCCACAATATAAACGGGTGAAGCCTCAAGCATTTTGCGAGCCGGCTCCTCTGCAGATTCCATCCAGGCGGCGCCTGGAACCACCTTCGCCGCAGGCTGGGCCAGGATGACTCCTCCGGCCTCCGCCAGCCTATCCTCGACGGACTTTCCCACTCCAGAAGTGCTGCCAGATCCGTCACAGATCCCGGAAACCACAAGGTCAATCTGCGACGAAGACAATGAGGGCGTGCCAGTTACCCTCTCAGTAGCTTCCCCCGAGGGACTTGGGCGGATGATCACACCCCTTGAGTCTTCAGGCCTCATCATCTTAATCGGAGGGTGTGGCTTCTGAGCCGGTGATGGCGGTCCCCATTTAGCCTTCTTGGTTTCCGCCGGGGAAACCAAGAAGTCCCTCTTGAACTCGTCGGGGTTAAGCCGTATGGCCTTGGTCAACCATGCGCTGAAGGAGCTCTCCGTCGTAGACGACGTACCAAGATATGCCTCTTGAACCTTGCCCCAACTCCTCGCAATAGTCCATTTTTCTCCCACTTTCACAAAGAAGAACCGATTTTTACACTTCTTCAGCGAATCATGAAGGGTTGTGTTAATTTTTATTCCCACACGGAGACTGAGCGAAATCCACTCTGCTCCCTTGGTCACTTTAAATACAACTTTAACGCTAGACATCCTAAATTTCTGGCCAAACTTCCGGGCAAAAATACATAAAGTGTAAAGGTACCTCACCGCGTTGGCATGGAGCCGAGCGATGGGTACTCGTAGAGCCGCCACGATCGACTCCAACTCCTCCAGCAAGGGCAGACGGAGGCCGCTCCTCAGATGGGCATCATAGACAGTAATGTACCCCTTCGGTGGGTTAAAAGCTTTGTCGTCCTCGCCCGGAACCCTCCAGGTCACCTCTTTGGGAATATTAAATTTAACACACAGTGCCTTAACATCGTTTTCTCTCAAGACGGACGAAAAGTCTGCGACTGAAGCCATGATCGAGCATAAGTTAGGGTTTCTTGTGGAAGAGTTCGTCTGAGAAACGGGAACGAAGAAGACAACGGTTTGAAGGCGTAATTGATTTCAAAATACGAAGGGAAAATTTAAGCGCCAAGCATACAAAGGATGCCGTCAGTCCTGCCACGCGTCACCTCCTCACTTGACCTCACAAAAGGAAGGGTCACTGGCGCAGAAACCCCTCATTAAGGATACCATCAGTCTTTCCATGTGTCGCCTCCCAACTTGACCTTGCGAAAGGACGGATTTCTAGCGCATTAATGGCCAGGATATTCTCCCAACCAAAGGGAGACACATGTCGTACTCTGTCAGGCAAATTGTCTATTGGCCACGCAAGACGCTCCCAGAATTGGCCAAGACGGTTAATAATTCTGGTACTCCGAAATTAACCAGAACGGTCAATAATTCTGGTACTCTGGAATTGACCAAGACGGTCAACAATTCTGGTACTCTAAAATTGACCAAGACGGTCAACAATTTTGGTACCTCGGAATTGATCAGGACAGTCAATAATTCTAGTACTCCGAAATTGATCAGGACGGTCAACAATTTTGGTACTCCGAAATTGATCAAGACGGTCAACAATTCTGGTACTTCAAAATTGACCAAGAACGGTCAACAATTTTGGTACGTCGGAATTGACCAAGACGGTCAATAGTTCCGGTCAAACTCACCCTCACGCCTATCATGCGACTTCATGAGGTCCTCAAAGAAGGCGATAAGAGGCATCCCATCATGAACATATTGGAGGCCAGAAATCTGACCACTAGCATGGGGGGCTAGTGATGGGTACACAAAAAATGGGTTGGCCCCACAAAAGTCAAAGGCCAAGGACGACGGTCAACACTCTAACGACCCAATTGAAAAACGGGCCAAAAAGCTAAAAATGCGTATTAAGCCCAAAGGGGCTCTTCTATAGTAATGGGCCTGGCTCACTCAGGCCCATGGCCCATCTGGCGGCTGACGACGGATACCCTTCACAAGGGCGGCCAACTCACATGCAGACGGTCAACTCGAGCGTTGACCGTCCGCGTTTTACACGATGGGCCCCAAGAAGTCTTTCAACAGTAACGGGCCTGACCCGTTTAGGCCCACCAGTCATTAAAAGGCCAACAACGATCTTCCAATGATATTCCACGATCTCAACTCAGACCAACAAGGACATTAACAAGATTGGCGCCCTTCAAAGAAGGAAAGCGCCAGATCTTCCCGATTCCTTGTCAGCCAAGGCACTCCAACGACAACATGCTGAGGCAGGAAGAAACCAACTTGAAAAGTTACAGGCCACCTCACAAGGAAACAATCACGCCCACCTTAGTAACAAACATTCGCTCTAGAAGGCAAGCCAGCCAAAGTGGACAGAGGGGATCACGCCTTCCAAAGGAGGAAGATCACCCTCTCAGCCATAAAAAATAAACCCTAAAATCATCATGGGGGACGGACTCTGATCTACGCTTCCATTGACGCGGGCAATTACTCACTAATTGCATACGCTTTCTAGGATACGCACCAGTGCTCTCATAAATCTGCTTACTTTGCCATCGACATCCTCCAAAAACCCTAAGGCAACAAGCGAGCCCTCACGGCCATTTACTGCATTCCCACCACCCAAATTTAAGAAGATTTCACGTCTCTCTTACATCTGGATCGAATACTCAAACTCTCTCTCTCTCTCTCTATTTTTAATTTCTTCATTTTGAAGATTGTTTTACTAACTTGTACGTCGGAGTGTTTTCGGTGGGACAATTTTTTGCCGATAACGCTGACCTCTTGTTTGTTTTAGTGGTGTGCAGGATTCGCACTCGGTGAACGGAACCTATCCTAACCATCTAGAAGAATCCGAATCTGTTCGAAATCGGATCCAGGTACGCATCAACATTTATAAACACAAATAAAAATAAATAATTTAACTCAATGACTTGTTGTAAGAATATTAGTGCTAAATAAACCGTATAATATCACTACAACACAACATATGATATTTTTGTGTTAGTTTAGCATGGCTCGTGGCCCACTTATTCGGATACGATGTGCAATTAGGGTTTGATCATTTTTTT
>JAODPA010053875.1:0-11454 GCA_025585075.1 Nepenthes mirabilis
ATAAATTTTCAAGACAATATATATACTATGCTTAACAAATTTCTATGACAATGCTTCAGATTTTATTAAATGTTCATGTTCAAATTCATGCCTTTAAAATCATGCTCAATTATGCAATTCTTAGGAACCAAGGACAAGTAGGACCTCATCTGAGTTATATTTGTTTTCATATAATCAAAAATTATTCGCTACTATTCAAGACCTACATGTGGGTCATTATACATATAACCCGATAGACAATGTCGAATGTTACTTTCACTCATGGATGATAAGTTTAAACTTTGATTACCACTATAACATATTAAGACATATCATAATATACTACTTGCTAAACTATTACCATCATACAATACTTATACTTATAAAAATTCTACACAATCCATTATAATTCTTTAATTTTATTATCATGGAGAAAATATTCTTGGTTCTTAATATAATTATGGAGTATTTTCTTCAAATTCTATAAATTTTTAATATGGAATACTTAAATCTTCTGTGAAAATTTAGCCATGATAATATCTAAAATATAAAATGCTAAATTAGCTAGATGGTACAAAAAATTCAGCAATAGTGAAGAAAAAATCAACAATATGGAAATATCTTAGCAATTTCACTTCTTGGCCAAACATGGAGGGTAATTTACTGAATTTTTAAAACATACAAGCATATATTTAAACGTCTAGAGCACATTGCATGCAATATATATGAAATTCATCATATATAAAGTTGTATGAAAATGACTTAAATTCTTAAGTATATGAACTAATAATATGATTCTTTATAAAAAATCATAAAGAATGGGAGTTAGAGTTCATGCATGTAAAACCTAAACAACTAACTATAAAAATATATCATGTAAGAACATTTGAAACAAGAAATGTTCAAATAATTGAGGAAAAGATAATAACAAGAGAAAGAAGGATTGGAATATACTTTCCTTAACTCTAATTTACCAAAATCTTACTTTGATTTACTTGATTTGAGATTCTCTATTTTTTTCTCTCTTTTCTTCTCTTCTCATTTTCTCTCGTCTCTCAAAATTTTGCAGAAAAAGACTAAAAATCAATCGAATCCTCTATTCATACTGAACAAGTGCTCCAACGTTGGTTGGGCACGCGTCAGGTGCAAAAAATATAATATGGCCCTACTTGGCGGTCTAAATAATATAATATGGCCTAAAATTATCAGGAGTAAGAGTAATGATTCCTCAAGTGAGTCTTTCGATCTTTTATTCTCGAGTTTATACATGTTGTAGATTTTTGATATATTTTACTTTCATTGATTTGGATATTTGAGATTTTGTTTGAGATTTGTATGTTTCTCCTGTAATTGGGATTCAATTAGTCTCGTACATTTGAAACTTTTAACCTTCATTTCAGATTATGGGTTTTTGTATATTTTAATTTAGTTAGCTTCATATATTTTTTATGGGTTTTTGTATGCATTTTAATTCATTTCGTTCTATTTATGGATGCATCAATT
Source organism: Nepenthes mirabilis (assembly GCA_025585075.1). NCBI lineage: Eukaryota > Viridiplantae > Streptophyta > Magnoliopsida > Caryophyllales > Nepenthaceae > Nepenthes > Nepenthes mirabilis. Next base: position 1,483 of record JAODPA010053875.1, read on the forward strand.
TATTATTTATATTATATAATGATACTTGTTGAGTATTCGACTCATATTTATATAGATTTTATCCCTTCAGATTAAAGCATTACAGGTTTCTTAAAGGGAGCTCAGACGCGGATTTATTGAAGTCACGTGCACATTTGTGAGTATCAACTTTGTACTGGAATTTTATTCGTATTTGATATATTTTGGTAATGTTTGGGGTATCTGTTGGGATGATGATAGTATATTGTATCGTTAAAGGGACAGTGTTTGAATTATTTGATTATTTGGATATTTGTGGCATCTACTTTGTTATGAATTGGTGATTTTGTTTGTATTGTGAGTTGCCACTTTTTCCTAAGATATTTTGGAGCATGTCGTAATTATTTAAATTCTCCAAATAGGTCGTACGAGAGATCCTTTAAATGAATGACAATATTATTGTTTATTATTCTTGTTAGGTTAGATTGTTGGATAAGTCATCAAATTATACTCGGATTTAAAATTTTATTTTTATTATTACTTTAATTTTTGGGGTTTAATTTTATGAGTCATAATTATTCTAAAATATTATTAGGACCTACTTGATACGGGGATGTGACAGGGAATGAAATTAGAGAAGAGTCATACAAAGAGGTATTTTCGGTCAATTTTGTGAAACTAATCGCTTGGATATTTGATATAATAGGTATAAAATAACAGGTAACAGAGGTTCAAGATATAGAAGATTAGGTTTGAGCTACAAGGATGATTATCTTGTGATGATCGACTGCATGAGTGATATTATGGGTCACATGAAACAATGGTAAGATGAAAACTTCACTGCTATGAGGAGAATGGCTGACCAGGGGTATAGTAGGACACCTTTGACTGCTTCAGGAATGAGCACATTCCAAAGTTTTTAGGAGAATTTGATCCCATCAGAGAGAAAAATAGGATTCAACGAGTGGAGAAGGGATTTGAAGTGATCAATTGCTCCGAGGAAGATAAAGTGAAGTTTGCTGGATATAAATTGGAAGGAGAGGCCATCCGGTGGTGGGACACTCAGCACTGAGTTGTAGGAATGGATAATGAGGAAATTTCATGGCATGTATTTGTATAGTCATTTATGGAGAAAATTTTCATGTCTAGTGTCCGAAAGATTAAGGAAGATGAGTTCAGCCACTTTAAGTAAGGAAATAAAACAGTGGCGGAGTATGGTATGAAATTTACTAAGTTATTCCATCTTGTGCCCCATGTAGTGAATAATGAGGACCGGAGAGCCTAGATGTCTTTAGAAGGGCTCTACGATTTGATCCGGAATCAATTAGTGCCCCTTTGATTCCAGACGTATAGCGAAGTGCTTGACCAGGCCCTACTTATTAAGCAAGAGTAGCTAAGGAAAAAGTATTTTGAAAGGAGATCAGAAGGTTGAGGCCAAAGTTCAAAGGTTGGAGGCTCCCACTCAAAATCCAAGTCCTAAGATAAAGGAAAGTCAATCGGGGTGAACTTTTTCACCGACGAAGCCCTAATATACGAAGACAGTGTGTGAATTTTGTGGCAAAAATCATTCTGGGAGGCCATGCTACCGTCAAAGTGAAGCGTGTTTCAATTGTGGCCAAATTAGCCACATAGTGAAGGACTATTCTTTTCCTTCGAGGCATTCGAAGAGGAAGACCACTGTCCTCGGAAGGGCTTATGCAGCAACGACAAGGGATGCAAGGGTGGACCCATCGGTGGTTGAAGGTAATACTTAAATTTTTGATTCTATAGTGCATATTTTAATTGATTGCAAATCTATGCATTCTTTTATGGCTCCAATATTTATTTATAATTTGCATGTGCCTCCCTATATTCTGAAATGTGCATTGGTGGTAATTACCCCTGTAGGCAAATCTTTGTTGGAAAATATTGTTTATCCCATTGTCTGGTTTGGGTCAACAGATTTGAATTATTAGCGGACTTGATATTGCTTGAGATGTCTGACTTCAATATCATTTTGGAATGAATTGGTTGGTATATTATCACACTAATATAAACAGCTATACTAAGTCCATTTTGTTTTGTATTTTGAGATATGAATCTTTTGAGTTCCAAGGTAGAGTTGGGAAGGAGACGACCAAATTGATCTTAGTTTTGCATGCGAGCCATTTGATGAAGGATGGGTATCATGCTTATTTGGCATATGCAACTACATCTAGGAGTCATAATGTGACGATTGAAAAAATTTTTGTAGTATATGAATTTCAAGATGTTTTTTCGGAGAATTTGCCTGGGTTATCTCCTAATAGAGAAATTAAATTTGCTATTAATATTGTGTCAGGATCTACACTAATTTCGAGGACTCCTTGTAGAATGGCTCCATCTGTGCTGAAAGAATTAAAACAGTAATTGTAAGATTTACTGGAGAAAGAATTTATTCAACCGAGTATATCGCCTTGGGGTGCTTCATTGCTCTTTATGAAGAAGAAGGATAGATCAATGAGATTATATGTTGATTATCAAGAGTTGAATAAGATAACAATTAAGAATAAGTATCCTCTTCGGAGAATAAATAAATTGTTTGATCAATTACAAGGAGTTTAGGTATTTTCTAATATTAATTTTCGTTCCAAATATCATCAATTGAGGATTAAGCGTCAGGATGTACCCAAGATGACTTTTAGAATGAGGTATAGCCAATATAATTCTTTGGTATTGCCTTTTGAATTGATGAATGCACTGATAGTATTTATGGATCTCATAGGCTTTTCTAGATCACTTTATGGCCATTTTTATTGATAATATTTTAATCTATTTAAAGAATTTTAAGCATGAAACTCATTTGAGGATTGCGTTGCAGATTTTTAAGGAAAGGCAACTGTTTGCTAAATTGAAGAAATACAAGTTTTGGTTAGAAGAAGTATCATTTTTGGAACACATAATTTCTAAAGGTGGCGTATTAGTGGATTCAAAAAAGATTGAAGCTATGGAAAATTTAAATCGACCGCCCAATGTTATGGAGCTATGGAGTTTCTTGGGTCTGGCCAGTTATTATAGGTGTTTTGTAAAATTTGTCGAGAATTAAGTACCATTAATGCGTTTGACTAATAATCAAAAGATCTTTCTTTGGGACAAATATTGTGAGAGAGATTTTCAAGAATTAAAAAATAGATTGACCTCAACACTGATATTGTTGATTCCAGACGGATCGGGAGATTTTGTGATGTATTGTGATACTTTTAAGAAAGGGTATGGTTGTGTGTTGATATAACATGGTTGGTGGCTTATAGGTCAAGGCAATTAATAACTCACAAACAAAATTATCCTACCCATAATTTGGAATTGGCAGTCATGATCTTTGTACTAAAAATTTGTATTGGGAGAAATTTATGGTATATTTTGAGTGTAAGAGTTTTTATTTATTTCCAAAGAAGGAACTAAACATGTGGAAGTATAGATGGATGAACTTGTTGAAGCTGTGGCACAACAACCAACGACCCCTAAGCCTCGGAGAAGATTCTTGCAATGTCCGACGGCCATGGGTAGATGGTCATACAAATCTGCACCCCTTGTCAAACCATTCGGAGGCAAAGACCCCCTCGACGTCTTGAAGGTTGCATCCTCCTCCCAGGAAGAGGAGGAACCAGAGGAGGCACGACTGTATAGATTCAAGGAAGATGTCGACAGAAACTCCACGAACTTGAAAAGTTTTCTGTTCACAAAAGAGATTAGGTCACAAGCATTCACCAGCGAGCTCTGAATACCACCCATGGAGCCATATAGTAGAAGCTCCGATCCGGTCAACCATCAAACCGTTTTCGAGCCCTGATAGGCTCCTGGGGCCTGAATGATGTCGCAATGTGCTTGGGCTTCCCTGTGACGCTCCTAGGAGATGCTCGGGTTTGGTATCTCAATTGACGAAGAAGAGGAAGGCGAACCACGTCGAAGCTCAGTAACTCAACCAGCGACCGAGGATGGCACCAAGAACCCGCAAGGAGACTAGAATCCAAAGATGGAACCCCCTGAATGAGCCCCAGACCAACATCCTCAAGAGGATCCAGGAAGAGGAGTTTTTGAAATGACCGAAACCCATCAATAACCCAAAGGCGGGACATCCATTGAAGTATTGCACCTACCACTGATCTTTGGGCCACGACCGTGAAGACTGCCAAACACTATGAAAAGAGATCATGAAACTAGTCGAGATGGGGCACCTCGCTGAGTTCATGCAGGGGTCAGATAGGCTCCCAGTTCAGCAGGGCGAAGGCGGGGTGAGGGAACCACGAGAATCCTTGAACCAGGAAGTCTCCCCTATGCTATGGTGTCATCCTAGTAAGGAATAGACAGCCTGACCTCAGAATCGAAGGTCTCTGCTCACTTGGCCCCCCTTGACAATGAGATGTCCAAGTGGCGCTTGAGATGCGACTAGAACATGCACAATGGACTATTAGTAGCGAGCCTCACAAAGTTGCGATCCGAGAGCACTGCCCTGATGATCTGAGCTGGGAGATTTAGTCCTATGGAGACGAGAGACAACTAGCAAGACCACCGTCGAGCATAGGCCACCCCCTCGACACAGGAAGGGCCATCCCTCGTCTCAGCGATCTTTCGACATTATGTATAAGAGCTATACACCTGGGGCAATGACTGGTCCTAAAGACGCCAAGTGCCATCCACCTCAGAAGGCACCACCCATTTCCACATATCAAGCACAAGTATGCCTAACATGCATCACTAAGCATGCTTATAATGTGTATCACGTTTGATTCAATAAAATAATTGTTATGTTTATCATATATTTGTTTGCATGAATGTCTACATGAAATCAAGTGGCCTAAACTGCCCCTAAGTCGGGTGAGCCACAGCTCGCTCGTTAAACTAACCTACTAACAGTTAAAGAAACCCGACTCAGGCAATTGAATGACCCAAAAAGCGGTTAAAATTTTACATCCTAGGGAGCTCGCAGACAAGGCATTGGACCTCCCATTAGGCAGCCATTAAAACCTTAGGGGGCTTCTACATGCATGTGTGTGGCAACTCCTGACAAGACAAGCACCATCAGCCAACCATGGTTGGCGGGTTAGATTTAGACGTATGCAAGCAACAATGTCCTCCAAACAAGGTAGAGCACCAAAGTGGTAGCATGTGGGCGATGATCTATGACACCGCCAAAGCTCGGTGGCCAAGGCCTAAAAACCCCACTACCTTCAGTGAGTCTTACCAACTACCATGCCACAAAATTCTCCAATGAGGACAAGCACGGGACAGCCAAGGAGCCCCCCAAAAAAAAGAGAGAGGCAAAAATCGCTCCCCAAAACAGCGGTGCCAGCAAAGATGATCACCTCAGCCTACCTGCCCCATTGCAAATTGAATACATGCAAGGCAGGCCACTTGTTCGAGATGTAGAAATTGCTAGCCGATCTGAAGGAAGACCACTCTCCAATTGGGGGCACCCCTTGAGATGAAACGATGGTCAGATGGCCCTCCTTGTGTAGCTCTTCGGCTCTGACTCCAGTTGGCACCAACACCTGTCAAATGGGAACCAGCAGCTAAAAAGTCTAGCGTTATTAGTATGATCACCTGCCAAGGAGACAGATTCCTACCCGACATTGAGACCCTAGTTCCAAGGGGAACCGTAGTTGATGCCCATGCGGCCTCCATGACTTTGATGATTCCCCAACCTCTGAGGTTAGAGGTGTCAGGGGCTTAAAGGATCCTACGGCGGCCCTAATGACATCCTCAAACTCTTCGGACACTTGGGTCCCAACAGCTCAAATGGTTTGGACGATGGCAGTTAAGCAGTAAAAGAACAATGTTAGGGCCAACATCACACGACATGCGACAATGGTCAAAGCAAAAGTTAGGCAAGAGAGATAGGGACACGAGGACAATATGGCCACAATGATCATCGTTGGAATATTTTATTAAATGTTACATCATACGACGTCCAACAGACTTAGAACAAAACAAAGAAACTATATCCTCCTACAGGTTACTCGGAGTGATCACCCCCTGACAATGCAGTCTCTCCTTCGAAAAAATGATGAGGTCTTCTCAGCATTTGGCTCTAGAATTCCTCACATCAAGGTAGTTAGTAGGAAATTCTGGAACAACCAAGGAGACTATACACCTGCCAAGATGGATGCCCTCCTAAAATCGCCCCCAGCAATGGGGCCACCTCCTCCAGACGGAGTCTGGACATCAGCTCCCGGGACTCTTCCTCGAGTGAAGTAATCTAGGCCAGGGCTTGGTCATAGATGTTCGAGAGCGCCTCTACTTCGGCCTCAGACTCGGATAGTCTGATTGAGATAGTTAGCTCGCTCCTGACTCTAAAGTGCTTTGCCAACGGTAGCATTGGCTCTCAGTTCCATCTCCTCTCTGTCGATGCGGTCTTGCAGGAGGCGGGCAACCTTTTGCTCCAGAAAGGCAGCATCCTCCTCTAATTGCGGAGTATTCCTTGTGACAAGAAAAAGAGAGGAAAGGAATAGTTAGGCGAAAGAGCTACTTAGAAGCATAACCGTGAAGGACATGTGTTTGTAGAATCTTACCTCATGGCCAAGGGGGCAAGAAGATCCAATAGACTCAAGGCCATGAAGTCTCCGCATAGCCTCCTGGTGCTCTAGAGCATGGGCATTCGAATGGTGCTCAACGCCACCAGCAACGTTGCTATTTGAGATGGTAGCTCCCATCTCTTTCGATGATTGTTTATCATCGCTACTCCCATCCATCGAAGGCACAAAGGCAGAAGGGGTCGGCACCTCTGACCAGGAAGTAATAAAAATGGAAATGTCAGTAGCATTATGATGAGCCATCTATGAAAGCACCAAGAAAGACGGTAAAGTACAGCCTAGAAAACTTTCATAGAGAAAGAGGCAAGGGCACACACAGAGCAAAAGGGATGACAAAGAGAGGGATTGGCATAGTGCTTATATAGTCAACCCTCGTGAAGCTGAAGGGCCTTATCGCCATGATGGCAATGACACATGCCCTCGCCCTAGCGTGCTACAATGTGTCCTTTTTCATGTGTCATTATGAGCTATTATGGCGAGTGTTGCATCGCCTCCATAGTCAAAGTGCTCAGAGATTGACACGATGGTGATGTGACCTCAGCAATGGCTCCTAGATGTGCCACTTTTAACTCACCAACCAATAGAAGACCTAAACGAGTCTAAGATCAGGGCAGCCTGCCTGTGACAGTTCTTGAAAGCATCACCACAGGAGTATCACATGACAATGGCACTTAAACTAGATGACCTTGAACGTGGGTCCACCGACACCTCCCCGATCGGGTGCTATGTCGAGGGGCTGAAGATCAACCCGAGGCTAAGGCATCAGAAACCCCCTCTCATATGACAATAGGGATCCAAATTGTGGAAGATGCAAGAACGAAGTACTCCCATAAACCACAATGTGTAGAGATACTAGAGCCACTCAGCAAGGGTGGCCCTGGCATTCTTGGAAGCCAAAAGGCCAGCTTGAAGTCCCTGAGTCCTTGAAGAGATGGCTCATCAGCAAGGACCGATCAGAGGCATCCCATTCCAGACGGGGCCTGACCCTTAGCTCGGTCTCAGTCATGAGCATATTTTTGATGGGTCAGCGAGCTGCCACCATCTCTCTGGGGCATGTCCTCGAGTGGCATGATCCGATCCATGGCCTTTAGGAGCTCTTGGGATCCCATCTCACTCTTAGAAAGCCTTCGGTTAATGAAGCCAGCCTGCTACTGAACCTAAAGCGCATTGACCTTAGCAACGTCAGCCCTATGCTCCACCACTTCGATGACAGCACTCGCCTGAAGAATGTGAGCAACTTCATCCTCTAGGCAAGTGGGACACTCTCGGGTGAGCCACTGGCCCCTGACTTGACAACCACAAGGTCAATCCAACTAGCTGTCCCCTGACCAAGTGTCATGGTGGACCACTGCGCATCGGATCCCCATAAGGCTAGACCACCGGATTGGAGAACGACCGAAAAATGGTGACTACATGCAAGCATTTTAGCCATGCAAAAATCATGCGATAAAGTCAGAAGATAGAAGGCAAGAGAAAGAGCAAAAATTTAAAGTTCCATTTATTAATTTCCTTACAAAATATAAAGCTTACATCAACAGACATATGTGACAAAGAGGGAAAAAAGAATGTATGGGACCACTACCTGACGATGCCGACTTGAAAATTGATTCCGAGAGGACAGGCTTAGGCAAGATAACTGCAACTATAGCGCTCGACAGCTATTCGTGACTATTAAGCACCCAGGCAAGGGGCCAAGTGACATAGGAGAAGAAAGTGAAGCCATTCCCGAATGAAGGGAGGGCCAAGATGCTGTCACCCTCACACGGAAGGCCTCCCACTAGGCAACCCTCCACCGAAGCTGACCGTAGCCTTTGATGGTAAAGTTTGACCCATAGTGACGATGATGGTCCAACCATGACAAAACTCCAAAAGAACCCCCTCCAGCAAGCTCCGTAAGCGACCCTTTGATACGAGGAACCGAGGACTAAGCGCTCCCCCTCGAGCCGAGGTAGCAAAGCAGAACACCTGCACCTTGAAGTTCTTCCAGATGCTTCGTTATCGGACACCAACATGGAGAAGGAATGTGGCAATGGCTCAAAAATCGAGCCACCCCCCGTCACTACAGGGGAACAACCCTAGAAGGGATATAATGGCAAGCTCCAACTATGGCTTCAAGCCTTCCGAGATTTTCACCAATCTTGAACGATGGCAACATGGACTCTAAGCAAGCTCTGAGCACAATTTTTAGCCCTAGAGGACTTCCACCAGTCCTCCACCATGGCGGTCCAAGACCCTCTCCTTGTTCGATCACTCGCATCACTTGGTTAATGGAAGGATGATCCATGGTGTGGAGCATGGAGGGTCCCCCTATCTATAACCAGAGTAACAGTCGATGAAGCCATTAATACGAAGGGTCACGTCCACAGTACCATTAGTAAGAGATCAGTGCTAGGCCTTGGGGCTACCTAGAATCTTTCCAAGTGGAGCTTAGCTCAAATGACACCCTGTATAAAAAGCAGTGAGAGACATCGATGGGGAAAGCCTCAAAGAGAAGTGGCTCGAAAAGAAGCAAGCAAGTTGGCCTACACAAAAATGTCCCATCACTGTACATACCGAAAACTAGCAGTCCAGCATGGGGAACTAATAATGGGTCCAGTAATACCATGGATCGACTCAATCCCAAGCCCAACCATCAATGCGGCGAAGGACCCAACATGCAACAGAAGAAGCCTCAAGAAGGAGACCAATTCAACCCAACCCAAACGCCACTACAACAACTATGATGAAGCCCGGGGAGCAATGGACCAGGAGGACAAGTCTTAGCGACCCAACCAACAACACAGTAAGATAGACCAATCTAGAAGGTTCTCAGCTAGGGAGCTAGCAAAGTGATTAGAATATGTGCTTGCGATGGGTAGAGCATGCGCATGCAGGCACTGTCTGATGTCATCTGATGACTAGGTTAAGAGGACCACTTGTAGCCTCCAAACCGTAGCAAGGTGACGCCTGACAAAGATGGTTCCCGTCAATACCCCAACAGTCGATGAACCCAGAGGTGACATCTATCACAGACCTTGGTGCCAAATCCATCTGCACAATGCATTACAAATACTCTTCGCCATCACGAGGCGAGGAGAACCCTCTTTAACATCATCAAAGAGGATTGCTAAAACCCTTGAATCCCTTTCCGAACCAGGGAAAAAGCCCCACATTCCTTGAGCGTAAAGGGAAAACCAAGCTCTCTTCCTCTAATATAGCTCTTTCCCTCTCTATTCGTAGTAAGCCATTTGCCAAGTGCACTTCTAGTGAACCACTTATCAAGTGCACCCTTAGCGAACCCCTCACCGTGTAATATCCCGGATCCTTGTTTGGATTATTTTAATATTAATTGTGATTTGTGGTAAGTCAGACGTGGAAAAAATTAATTTAATATTATAAAATTTAGAAGGATATTTTGATCAGTTAGGCTAGCGCTCGTACTCTCGTCCAAGTATCGATTTAGATTTTAAAAAAAGAAAAGTAAAAT
>JAODPA010053886.1:0-11455 GCA_025585075.1 Nepenthes mirabilis
AAAAAGATCATCTTAATATTTGAGAAAGTAAAAAAATATTTGAGAAAGTAAAAAGAAGAGTAAAATAAAGTTACGCTCAAAATCAAAAGGAAGAAAATTTAACAGTTTTTAATGATCATCTTCAATGATGTCATTTTGTGGCCTACGAATCTGGGCCTTACCGGGTTTGTCGTGACAGTGGGAGTGCTTTGATCCATGTCCGATGGCAACAAATGCGATTCAAAAGCCCGTCCGTCTCCTGGAAGGATCCGACCCGAAATGTACAATCGGGTCAATCATTGACCCGAGGAAATCGCAGAGGTCTCAGAAAGCGATCGACGAACTAATTCAGAGTAGTGTGGAGTTAGACTCGGTCGACTCGATACCATCTTTCGTGCCTTCATAATTCCAAAAACTTGATAAACCCAAAACTTGTTAAAGAACTGGGAATTCCTATTCTAGAAGCAGGATAGAGAACGCTAAAAATGGAGGCAGTGGTGGTAGACGCTGGATCCAAACTTCTCAAAGCAGGCTTTGCCGTCCCCGATCAGCCTCCATCTCTGGTAAAATTTGAATCTCCCTCCCAAAGACTCCTAAATTTGTGTTTTTTTCCTTCTCTAAATAATTTGGTTTTGACATTTCATCTGAATATTTTTTTCCCTTCATGATCAGCTATGGAGTGTCAGTTGAATAGTTGAAAGCGGAGGACAATGTGAAAATCGTCGTTTGAAGAGATTAATGTTTCAAAGTGGATCGAAATGTTGGGAAAATGATTTTTTTTTTTTTTAGGTAATAAATGGGGCTTTCTATCATTTTGAATTTTTTACGTTTTGTGGGTTAGTTCCGAATGGAATTAGAGTTATGAGACTTTCAAGTGCAAGTCCCTAGTTCTTAGCATTAGGATGTGGGGTGTGGGGCAACTCCACTAGGTTACTTCAAGTTTGGAGCTTAGGGTTAGGAATTGTATGGCTTGTGAATTACGAAGATGGGCTTTAACTCTGTGAAGCATTAGATGTTCATTTTGAAGATGGGGTTGAAATCTGTGAAGCATTAAATGTCTTCTGAAACCCCACGTTTAGCAATCAAACAAGCAACTTCCATTGTAGAAATCTGAATCTTTTTCTTGAATTGAAAGGAAACACTTCTAATTTGATAACGATAGCTATCCTCAATGATTTTCGATTTAAAGTAAGATCATGCTATAGATTAAGAGCAACTTGTCAAAATACAAACCCAGTAAGATTGTGCTCTTTTTTAAGAGCGTCTTGTTAGAATACAAAGACCCTGTATTCGAGAATTTGCTAAGCGGCACATACACTTGAGAGCTCCTAAAAAAGTGAGTTTCTGCAGACACCTGAAGAGTTGCAATTCACTGAAGATTAGACATGTACTACAGCTAGAATTATCTTTATTTTTTTCGGGATGATATTATAGAAATGGTGCTTAGCCATGTATTCAGTTTCCACAAATATGATTCTGTGCCTAATTTGAGACTATTTGGTGCTGTGTTTCAACTTTCTGATCCTTTTTCTACGTGGAATCAATGGAAATGATAAGTTGGCCCAAATTAAACCCGAGGGTGAGATCCAAAGAGGAGGAAGCCACCTAGATATCAAAATTGGTTAACATCCTCCCACTTTATAGCACATAGACCCTTTGAAGTTTATCTTTTATTTTTTTCATTTGACATTAGGGAAAGAAAACATGAAGAGAAAGGATTTGTTTGAGGGTCATGCTCATACTCATCTACTGCTTTGGGTTTTTCTGTTTTTCTGCTCCCTTTCCCTGTTTGAATCCTTGTGTTCATGTGTGTCCAAAGAGAACAAAACTAACTTCTGAGAGTGACTCAGATCATTCCTACTAAAATGAAGCGTGTGCCTGAAGATGAATCAGCAAATGATCATATATTATATAAGGATATCACTGTTGATCCAATTGTGCAAGGTATGGTCAGAGACTGGGATGCATTTGAAGATCTGCTGCACCATGTTCTGCATGCAAGCCTCGGATGGGAGTTTGGCAATGAAGGACATATATTATTCACAGATCCAATTCTAACTCCCAAGGTTTTGCAAGTTTTTGTTGCTCGTCTGTCTGAAGCTTTGGTTGTAAATATTTCTGTATGAGGATGCATTTCTCTTTTATTTTCTTTGAACTTATGTAATGATGCAAGTTGCTTGAGCTACTATCTTCAATTGATATTACTGTATTCTGGTGGTTCATTCTCAATTAGGAATTCATCCGATGTAGTTTCTATTCCATTTGTGACTTGATATCTAGGTAGCTTTGCGTATGCCCAAGTGTCTTTATACTGATCAAATTCAAAAGTTTCATGCTAGCACATTGCAAACTATGCTTAAACTGATGAAGCTGACACTGAGTCAAATTCAAAAGAAAGAATACATTCTTTGTTGAGTCCAGTCTTTGATGCTCGCCAGTTGAGAAAAAGTTGTGAACATTGAGTCAAATTAACAACTTAAAAAATGAAATCTGCATGGTTCTATCCATGGCCTAACCTAGCTGAATGCCAATGAATTTGAAAGAGACATGAGTGAGTGATGAATCCCTTCCATCATTTCTACCTTTAAAGACCAGCACGTAGAGAATTTGAAATTATCTTAGATGCCTTTGTAAGATGTCCCTTGTATCAATCGGGATTCTGTTATAACATTATGTTTCCTCTAATAGGCTGTAAGAGAACATCTGGTGCAGTTGATGTTTGAGAAATTCAATGTGTCTGGCTTCTATGCAGCAGAGCAACCCGTCTTATCCCTCTATGCAGCAGGCCGTATTTCTGGTTGTACAGTGGACGTAGGTCATGGGAAGATAGGTATGCGATTGATTTTGGAGCTCTCTATTCTTTTGAGCAATATTGTTTCTCTTCATTAATTATGCTGCAATTTTACATGTCCATGGAGTACCATCAGTAAAACCTACCGACTTTCTAAATGAGATTTTAGGTAAATTAGTGGTTTATATCATCTGGCATGTTTACCAGATATTGCGCCGGTGATTGAAGGTGCAGTTCAGCACATTGCCTCGAGAAGATTTGATATTGGGGGTGCTGATTTGACAAGTCTGCTTATTCAGGAGCTCAGTAAATCCAACCCATTGGTGAATCTCAATGTCTGGGATGTCGAGAAACTCAAAGAGCAATATGCATCTTGTGCTGAAGATGAAGCTGCTTATGAGAAAACCAAACAGTCATGTCCGAATGAGAAGCACACTCTGCCTGATGGCCAGGTCTGTTTGTATGTTCTTGGATTAAGAACACTGCTTACAATCTGAAACTATTAGGTATTTTGATGTGTTGATCTTTTCATCCCCACCTTTTCTACTAGTTTGCAGTTTGTGTGTCCTTTCAAGTCTAGCCCAAATCTTTAGATTTGTTTCATATTAGTGTCCAGATTCCTAACAAACGTCAACAGTTTTCTTGCTTGCTTGATCTTGATGATTTTCTTTTTCTTAATAGGAAAATTTCTGTTTCATGATATTCCGGTGGTGCTAAGATGGCATCTTTATTGAATTTAAAGTCTTTGTCTTTGGGGATGTAATTCTAAGAAGATTTCTGAATATATCAACTAATTGCAAATCTAGGTAATAACAATTGGAAGAGAAAGATATACTGTGGGTGAAGCTTTATTCCAACCTTCTATATTAGGTCTAGAGGCAAATGGAATTGTGGAGCAGCTTGTTCATTGTATATTAAGTGTATCTTCTGAGAACCATCGACAGTTGCTGGAGAACACTGTACTTTGTGGTGCCACTTCTTCCATGGCCGGTAACTCACCTTCTACTATTTACCACTAATCTACATTAAAGTGAATTTGAGAAGCAGCTGCATCGAGTTTTGTGAATGTATCAATTTCACTCTGCTTGGTGTTCTTTTGCGCATAAAAGTCGATGCTCCAAGCTGTTCCTCTTAATGTTTCATTTTGTGATTTAGTTTTCTTGTGAAGCTCCAAAGTGGGCTTGCTAGTTTTGGCCATGCTGCCCCAGAACTATGTTTCCTGCGAACCTCTGATTAGTTACAGAATAAATACTCGTAACGATGAATTTTGGCAAAAGAGACTGCAGTGAGGGGGTTCGGGGTTCACCAAAGGTGAGCCTTGAGTCCTAGTAAATTGCATGGTTGCATCAAAATTTTGAAGCTTACTCAAAAGTGAGGCAAATGGAAAGTTACAAAACACTGTGGCTAGTTTTAGCCTTGATTTTCAAACTAGTCATCAAAAAAGACAATGGGAACAGAGGAAGAAAAAGGCAGCCGGTGGAGAAGCAATTTGGTAGTAGGGGAATGTAAGAATTGGTTCTGTGGTTGCAGTATCTGATTCATCATGGCTAATCTTTGTAACTTGCTTCATAATGGATTTTCTTGTTTATAAGAAAAGCATTCCTTATGGTTCCTGTTTTCAAATATTATTACCCAACTGCAGGTTTTGAGAATAGGTTCCAGAAAGAAGCTTACTTAAGCCCATCGGCTATTCATCCGACCGTCGTAAAGGTATGGATCTGATGCTTACTTACATAATTGTATACCAAAGTGAAATGATTGCCGATTTGATTAGGTTAACATATTGTTCCCTGTAGTACAATCATACTCCATGCTTGGTGTGTAATCACTTGGCAGCATGGTAGCAGGCATAACAACATTTGTCATATCACCCTTAAAATTTTTTTGCAAAGCATAACAAAAAGAATCGGGTAAATATCAGCCGATATATCAATAATATTGAGACATTTTTGTTACAGTATCTAGAAAATCTGTATTGGGGGACCCACTATTGATATTTTATTCCATACTCGGCATCGATCTACTTTCTATTAATTAATCACAGGAGAGGGAGCAGAAGAATTTTTTTTTTCTAACAGTTATTGTATGTCGAATTTTGAATTCATCTGTGCAAACATATTATAAGGCTCCGTCCACCTTAAAAAGGATATGTGTGTTTCCAGCTCAGGCATCTCGAAATAATTGTCAATTTTCCTATCTGATAACCATTTTCCAATCTGGGCATCATGAACTTAACCATTTTATGACAGATTTCCGGCCTGTACTCTATCCGAGCCAGCACTTTCACATATTGCTCCTAATGACGATTTAAATGCTCAACTTTTGTGATGATGTTGTGCCATTTATAATTCAGATAATTTTCCGGGATGGATCACCGTAACTTCATAATTTCTTGTCTGTTCGCTTAATGTCAGGCTAGCCAAACGATGAAAGAAAGACAAATGAATCTGAAGTATTTGTTCTTTTCCATGTCTGTGCCAGTCGTGTTGGGGTTCTTTTAATGTTTTATCATCCCTCATACTCACACAATAAAGATTGTATCATGGCAACTTGGACGGTTAAAATTTTAGCAACACCTTAAAAAGTGATGGACCCATATCACAATCCTAGTTGTTTTGTCATGATAAAATTTTCTCTTTTGGAAGTATGAATGGAATCTGGCAACTCTCAGCACGTGCCAGGATCTTCATGCTACACAATTCTCAATGCTAACGTATTGTTAATTGCAGCCTCCAGAATATATGCCAGAGAACTTGCCGTTGTACCAGGCATGGGTGGGCGGTGCCATACTTGCCAAGGTCATCTTTCCACAAAATCAGCATATATCGAAGGCAGACTATGATGAAAATGGACCTGCTATTGTCCACCGGAAATGCTTCTGACAGTATCAACGTTATTGCCCTGAAGTTCTATTCATTTTCCATACTTCCAGTCATAGGTTTTTTGGCTAACAGAAGACTGAGATTAACAAGATCAACGGAGATCCGGTGGTTTAGGGGGATTTCATTTCTTGCAAATTAAAGAAGATGAAAAAAAGAGAAGGAGAATCTGTTCTCAGATGATCTTCATTGATAAGGGATGTCTTTCGGATGTGTATTGTTATTGTCTCCAATTTTCTGAGGGGAATATCAAACCCTGCAGATGAAGGAGCTGACTATGATCTGATCTGTGAAATTTGAATCTTCTGTTCTTCTTTGAGTCATGCATCGTTTGACAGGAACACCCGTCGAGCGGACAATCATGAGCTGACTTTGGACGACGAAATCAATTGCGACTCCATGGAAACGCAATCCCCCGAGCATATCATGCTTGGAAATTCTTACAGGGCTCAAGGGGAGCTGCTTGCTGCCATTTCAATTGACGAAGAATATCTGTTCAAATACTTCCATGATGTCTGAGAGAGGAACACAAAAATGTTCCCTTGGTATACCACACTGAAATTAGAGTAAATTTAATGCAATTATAAATAGCAAGTAGAAGTCTATAAATGTATAGAGTACGTTGGCTGCAATGGTAAAAAATAAAAATTAAAAAATGTTGGGTCGTACAAATTTAAATTAAACTATTCTTGAATTGATATCTTCTTTGCTTTTCTTTTTTTTTTTTTTAATGAATTGATATTTTTTCATTTATTGAAAAAATAAATGAAAAAAGCTACCCATTGTATAGAACCAAGGAGCTGTATCTCACTTCTTGGATCATTGGATTTAATATCCAAGGGCTCAAATGTATTGTCAAAATAATAAAATTTAAAATATTTTTTCTTTTGAGAAAAATCATTATGTTTTAGTGATGAGATGCCGTCATCCTGAAGAGATCTGGAAAGTCTATTCTTAGAATTGATTTAATTTTTTTAAATTATAATTATTTAATTAATATTTTTTCTTCAATCCATCCCGAACTGCCCCGGCGGCCAGTGATCTCCAGCTCCAAAACAAAGGAGGGACCCATCAGCCAAACATGTGGATGGGTTGGGTTTCATCATCCACTCAAAATCGCAAATGCTTTGCCCACTTAATGCCATCCGTGCACCACGGCGGCGCAAAAGAATAAACCACCAAGCCGGCGAACCAATAAAAAAACGAAACGTCGGAAGTTATGGCGGAGCTCTCTGCTTGTCGCAGCTGGATGACAACTCCGGCGTCCGTGAATCCCGCCGCAGATAAAGCTTCTCTGCAGAAACCGGCGAACTTGTTCACAGCTGCTGCCGCTAAAGCTGGAGAAATCTCTCTCAACTCGGTGAGTTGTGCTGTAATTACTATTTTTTTAGCTAAGAATTGCCATGCCATCCCTATTTTTATTACTTTCTAAATACATAATATCACTTATAAAAACTATGGATTAAGTTTAAATACATAATATTAAAAATTAAACTTATGAATATAAATTTTACTACAATACTTCGTTGCCCGCTCGTCACATTTGCTTGTGTATTTAATTTATAGTGATTACAATTGTTAATCCTTACCGAATTAATATTATNATATTGGCTATATATTTTTAATTACTATCTACGAATGTAATACGTATATAAGTTAATCTATGAATAGAAATTCTAAAGAAATAGCTTTACGCTTGTTTGCTTTGAAACATTTGATATGTTGTGAAAATAACTCTTATACATGCGTCGATGATAATTTTATGATTATAATGCATCATTGGATCCAAATTTTAAACAGATTCGGGTTGACTTGATTGTCTGGAGCCGACTCCGTTCACTGACTCTGGACTCGGCTCCATTCACTGACTCTGGACCCTATACACCACTACAATAAACAAGAGGTCAGGTGCTGGCGAGATGTTATCCCACCGAAAACACTTTGACGCTCAAAACAAGAGGGGGAAGAAGTGTTCGTCTTCAGACGTAAGAGACGCTCCGGTGGCTCGTTGAGAGCACAGTTTTTCGGCTCAGCATTCACGAAAAACGAGCGAGAAGCTAAATCCTATAAGCGTGGAAGCTTTGAAGGATAAAACTCAAAAGGTGAGTGGAGTCTTTGGAATCCGAAGGCTTAGTGTGGGATTATGGCAATAAGTGACCGTATGCTTAAAAGTGAGTGTTTGTTTGCTTGGGAGTTTTTCTGTCGTAGTTCTTGTCGTTATGGTTGTGTCCTAGGAATGGAGATTCCGTGAGTTTATATAGATGGAGGACAGGGCCACCTTCCTTGGCCAAGAAGGTGTGACTCCTGCATCGTATTGGGCGGCCTTCCTTGAACAGAAAGGTTTGACTTGTGCAATCTGTTGGGATCGTTTCCTTTCTTGATGGGTAGCGATTCTTCAGATTATTTGCCTTTGTTCTACGCTTTTGTTACCGTTAAAGTCTATAGCAGGCAGGAAGAGATAATCTGGCGCCTTCCTTATGGGAAGGGCGTTGAATCTGTTGATATCATTTTTAGTGCAGATTGGCTTCAGGGAAGGCACGAAATTAAGGAAATGGATCGTTGCTTGTCGTGTAATTAAGTGTGGGCCAAATTGGGTTTGGCCCATATAAGGTTTTCCCCTTTTTCGGTTTGCTTGCTATAGTGCTCCTGGTCAATAGAGATGTTGACCATCTTACGGGAGCTTGTTGGCCGCCCAATTGGTTTTTCACACGGTCAACGCTAGCGCTGACCGTCTAAACGTGCATTTGGGTATTCTTAAATTTGGGCTGTTTTTCTTATTAGACAAGCCCACTATGGGCATACCCATCATTAGGCCCCTATGTCGGAGGTACCGGTGGTCTGAATTTTAGCCTCCGACGTGTTCATGATGGGATATGTCTGTCATTCGCTAAAGGTGACAAAGCTGTTGATCGTCTAAAATGGAGCCTTAAGTACTTTTAAAATATTGACCGAATTAGTTGACCGTTTTGAAAAATTTTCGTGTAACTTGGAGAAGGAAGTGTTGACCGAATTTGTTGATCATTTCGAAAAACGTTCGGGTAACTTGAAGAATGGAGTGTTGACTAGATTTGTTGCGTTTTGAAAAAATTTTGGGTAACATGTGGGAGTTGGAGAAACGTGCGACCATTAGCCATCCTATCAGGAAAAAAAGGTGCCATGTGTCTTTATGCGGTGTATTTAGGATCCCGATATTTGATGCACCAGAGAATCTGATTCGACGGCTCTCTTTTGGGAAACAACGCGTGGCAGTAATGATGGCACATGCTTTCGAGGCGATTTTGTGTTCACATTGGCCTTTAAGTTACCCGTCCGTTTCACTTTGAATTTTCCCATGCCTTCTTATGTTTCTTTGTCTTCTTTAGCCTGAAAAAGTGAAAGAGAAAACCCTAGACGATTTTCTGGCCATGGCCTCCATCGCCGATATCGCTTTCGTCCTTAGCGAGAACGATATGAAGGTATTGTACGTGGAACTATATACAAGCATCTCCTTTTAATGTGAGTGGAAAATAGCGACACATCGCTGAATCCTCCAATCATTGCAGACTCAGATGGGTGCGAAAGTGATCAAGATAATCCATCAGATCAGTGCTTCCATTGTAAGAGTTGAGGGTAGGTATCTTGAATTTGGCTGGCATTAGACGATTCAGGATCTCCATTGTGAAAGGAGATTTGTCTAGATCAATAACGTGTTCATCGTCCTTAAACACGCGATTCCAAATCTTCTCTAATCTGGGGTTTGCACAAGTAGCGTTGGCTGATCTCTTGGAGTTAAGATGGGTCCTCAACTCCGTTCTTTTCTTGAGGTGGCCAGTAGCCGGTTGACTACTGCCTCCAGTGCATCTGACTGTCCTAGAGGCTCCCTTTTGGTCCGGGTTCCTAATCTCCCCCTGAGAGTATCGGGGGTTCCTCCATTCTAGACTTTCCTCCAGAGACATGCTTCCTGAGCGCTCCTTAAGCCTAGTATGGCTTGGAGCACACGAAGATCCGGGGATCCATGTGTTGGCCAACCTTCTAGGCTTTTTGGCCGGTTTCTTCTTCCTTTGGCCTCCTCTTCTGGAGGCCGATGCAGGGATTGCTGTGGGCGAAGCCCCCAGCTGTGAGTACTCCTGTTGGGAGCAGAGCATCTGGAGCATTTTATTGGTGCTTTGCATATACTCTACCAGATGCTGAAAGAAGGGTCCTAGCACCCCGTTAATCGTCTCGTTGACCATGACACCAGCAGCGTAGTCCTGATCGGGAGAGGTCGCGTCTCTTGCGAATTCGCTAGCTTGTGCTCTTATATTCACCATTATGGTTGGTTCAGTCGGTGAGGATGAGAGAGTTTTTTGAGAAAGCGTGGTAGGCTTTTTGTAAGCATTTCCTACAAACGGCGCCAATGATGTGTCCCTGATCTGGGCTTCGAATAGATTTGAGTTGACTTGATTGTCTAGATCCGGCTTCGTTTATCGAGTCTAGACCCTACACACCACTACAACAAACAAGAGGTTTGGTGCCGGTGAAATATTGTCCCACCGAAAATACTCCGACGCTTAAATCAGTAATAGGCCTTTGACTTTTAAGAAGGAAACTGAAAATAAGAGTTTAGAGAAAGAGAATGAGGGAGGAAGGAGTGTTCGTCTTTAGACGGAAGAGATGTTCCGGTGGCTTGTTGAGAACACAGTTTCCTGGCTCAGTGTTTGCAGAGAACGAACGGGAAGCTAAGTCCTGTAAGCGTAGAAGCTTTAAAAGACAGAACTCAGAGGGTAAGTGGAGTCTCTGGAATCCGAAGGCTTAGTGTAGGATTATGGCAATAAGCGACTGTATGCTTAGAAGTGAGCGTTTGTTGCTTGGGAGTTTTTTCGTTGTAGTTCTTGTCGTCGTGGTCATGTCCTGGGAATGGAAATTCCATAGGTTTATATAGATGGAGGGCAGGGCCACCTTCCATGGCCAAGAAGACACGATTCCTGCATCGTGTTGGACAGCCTTCCTTAAATAGGAATATTTGACTTGTGTAATCTGTTGGGATCATTTTCTTTTTTAGCAGGCAACGACTTTTTAGATTATTTGTCTTCCTTCTGCGCTTTTGTTACCATTAGAGTCCATAGCAGGCAGGAAAAGAGAATCTGGTGCCTTACCCATGAAAAATGCGTTGAATCTGTTAATATCCCTTTTAGTGTTGATTGGCTTTAGGGAAGGCGCGAAATCAGAAAAATGGACCGTTGCTTGTCGTGTAAGGAAGCATGAGCCAAACTGGGCTTGACCCATAAGGTTTTTTCCTTTTTTCGTCTACTTGCTACAGTGCTCCCGATCAACAGAGATGTTGACCGTCTTATAGAAGCGTTAACCGTCCAAATGCGCATCTTGCCGTTCTTGGATTTGGGCCGTTTTTTTTTTTATTGGGCCAACCCACTATAGGTGTACCCATCAGATTAATTCATAAATTTTGAACTAAATTATTGAACAATATAATGGGTTTGTTCAATTAATTACAGGGGACGGGTAAGAACAAAAAGAACGGAAATATTTTGGAGCGATGGAAGTGAGTTTTTCTCATCCTTATTATTAAACAAAGTCGGCTATGATATTATTTAGTTTTTAAATCGCTAAAATACTTAGTTGTGACCATCTTATACTGTAGATGCTTTGATTGCCAAGGATTCGGATTAAAGAGTTGCCCAAAGTGTGGAAAAGGGGGTCTCACCCCAGAACAACGGGGCGAAAGATAAGATCTGTTTTTTATTAATTATTTGATAGATTTAATGATCTGACCATTTCTAATACTATGTATATAAGTGGGAGTTTTATATATTAAATTATTTTTTTGTTA
>JAODPA010053897.1:0-11454 GCA_025585075.1 Nepenthes mirabilis
AAAACGATAGCATGATGTATCGTATAACATGTACCTGCAAATAACTATGTGATGTTAAAGGAACCATTTCTGCCTTTTTTTTTTTTTTTCTTTTAGGGGCAAAAAGCCCACTCTGTGTAAAAATGTTTGGGAAAATGATAGAAATTCCCCATGCAAAGAGACTCTCTCTCTCTCTCTCTAGATATATATTAGCTCGCTATTTCTATTTTGTAGAAAATTCAAAAGACGGTAAAGGGAAAGGTATAGCTAAAAAGTCAGAAACCTAATCTAATTAAAACGCAAACTCAATATAATTCATATGAAATTTCTATCTCACTCCATATCAAATTCCTCAATCAAATCTCTTAATGGACGAAGAAAAAACAAAGAAACTATATTTTATTATTTTAAAGTTATCTGCTTTTTTACTTTTTTTTATTATTTTTTATATGTTGTTAATAAAACAACCATATTTAGAATTATTATTATTGTAATATCAAAAATTAAAATTAAGAACAACTAGATGTTATTGTAATCTTTACCTTACATCTCTTTTAAGATAATCTCAACTATTAAATGACATAAAATTTTAATATTTAGAACGTGATGGGCACAGCAAGAATCGGATTGGCCTAAATCTAGTACATAGAGATATGAGAGATTCAAATAGCGACAGTTTAACAGAAGATGTCTTTGAATTCATGAGGCAAAAGGCATAACGGTTGAACCAAGGGATACGATCCAAACCATTAAGTATTGAATGAATTATAATGGAGTACCAAATAAACTGTTTTAAGCGGCAATTGCAGCAATCCCATACCTTATCCAAATATTGATACACGGGTCAGCCAACCAAATGGTGCCTTTTACTATAAATATAGTCTCTCCCCCAAAGACAAAGCGGACGAAGGGCTCATTTGTACTATGTCTAAAGTTCTCTAGACCATTTGTACCAGATTGGAGGGACACACACTAAGGGCTCATTCCTCTATTACCCAAACTTCAGCATCTAATAGGTAGAATTAGAGGTAAAAGCAGCCGGCCAAAGAGTTGATTTTGTAGCCCGATGACCTCGAGACTCGAGAGGCCAAGAGCGATAGGAACCAGATCGGGTCGGAAGGCCAACTTAATCTTAGAGCACGGGATGAAAGTCCTAAGCAGCAGATTCCACGCTATTCCTGAGATGTAGGGGGCCTTCAGCTCGAAAAGAAACCTCATGCAACACCCAGCGGAGAAGAGCCCGTAGCCAGCTGGTCCAGCACATCTTCTTGAACCAATCGGAGTTGAGGACCTTTCTTAATATTAAGATGATTGTGTCCACCTCTCATGTGAAGGATAGAATCAGAAAGATCGAGCAGTGATTGTTTAGAGTAAGCATAGACAAGCAATCGGTCAACTTGGGTAAGCTGTCATTCACAAGGGAGATCAGGATGCAACAACTCCTTCACAAGTTCAAAATGTCGACCCTGGAACTCTATGACAAAAGTTCAGTCTTCACGGACCATCTATATCACTTCCATACCTTGTTAGGATTCTAAGGCCTAGACGAATCGGCCTTGTGTCTTTACTTTTCACTGACTCTCAAAGGAGATGCTCAAATTTAGTTTTATCGGCTACAGCCAAACTCGATCTCAATATTTTAGGAGCTAGCCAACGATATTCTGTCATAGTTCACCTCTAGCTAAAGGGAGGAGAAGTAGCTGTGGCTTCATATCTGCATTCGACAAGGGCCAAATGAAAGTCTGAAGCACTTCTTGGCTCAGTTTAATGCAGAGGCCCAAACGATATTGAAGCTAACTGATGAGATAAAGTTGAATTCCTCCATGGTGATTATGCAGTTGGGTGACTTATTTAAATATCTAGTTTAGCAAGAATCTAAGACATTTCTTGAGATGGAGACCATTACTTGCGTGTACATTGTTGCAAAAGAGGCCAACGAAGTGGAGAGGCCAGGATGCGCAGACTAGCATCTAGAGTCGACGAGTGTGAAGAAGAGGAACTGAGATAATTTCATCACTTGAGATTACAAGAAGCAACTGAGGATACAACCGAGCAATAGAAGGGAGTACAAGCCCCTGAACCTAACCCTTTTAAACAACATTTTGACAAACTTCTTGATACAAATTTGAAATAACAAATTTTTGAAGTGGCAAAAACCGTTCAAGAATTTAGAAGGAGAGGATCAGTCTAAGTACTACGTTTACCATTGATCTTTGGGTTGTAACACCAAGGATTATCGAATTTTATAGAAAGAAATTGAGACCATTATCTAAAAAGGGTATCTTAACAAATTCTTAAAAAATCCAAGATAAACCTCCAAGAGTACCAATAATGATGAGCTGGGCTAGTAAGAAAAGCCGCGCAAACGGGTTATGACTACAGTGGTAAAGATGGTGTCAGTAAGACCACTCAGAAACAAAGTTTCAAATCACCTAGAGAAGACTTCTAGCAGTAAGAAATAAAGGATAGAAGTGAGAAATAATATTATTAGTTTTAGTAATGACGATATGATTTATGTAATAATTTTTTATTCTGATATTCTTATTATATTTGTATTCATTTTGGACAGTACTCTTATCTACCAATTGAAACAAGTATTTATTGATAATAGAAGTTTAAAAAAATTATTGTATCTTGATACCTATTTTAAACTCAAATTGAAAAAAATTAGATAAGACCGGCTGAGGGACCCTTATATAGGTTAAATAATGAACTATACTTGTCCAAGAAACCATTCAATTGAAGGTCACACAAGGAATGAATCCAAAGACAGCATCTCACATGCTCATATTCCTAACAATTGACTTACTATTAGTTTATAATGCCATACTGAGATGGCCTTACTTAGTTGTATTCAGAGTAGTGACGTTAATATCACATTTGAAAATAAGATTCATGATAGCATGTGGAGTCAGAGAGGTTCTAGGAGATTAAGTAACAGGACGAACGTGCTACTCTTTGACACAACTAATTGAGGTGTTTGACCTCTGAGACAAATCCACCTTATAGCAAGGTGAGTTTGGCGAATCAACTAACCGAATCTCACTGGATCCAAATGAGTCAAAAAAGTGTGTGCAGATCGGATACTCTCTGTTGGGTCAATTGCGTGAATAGCTAGTAACTTTTGTTCTGTTTAATTGAGATGTGTTCACATGGACACTCGTTGACATACTTTTTATTTCGATTAAGGTGATGGTCCACAGGTTGAGCCTCAATTCTGGTCACAAATTAGTGAGGCAAAAGTAGAGAAACCATTTGATCAAGAAACTGATTGCCAAGAGATAAGTCAGAAAACTACTTGATGCCAGCTTCATAATGGAAGTTCAATAGCTGAACTGGCTATCAAACGTAGTACTTGTCAAGAAAAGTAATAAAAAATGACGAATGTGTATTGATTTTACCGACGTGAATAAAATATGTCAAAAAGATATTTTCTCATTGCAAAGAATTGACCTGTTGGTAGACTTGATATCTGGGCATGAGTTGTTAAATTTTATGGATACTTATTTAGGTTACAACTAGATCTGGATAAGTTTCAAAGATGAAGAGTTCATCTCCTTCGTGACTGATTAGGGAACGTGCTGTTACGAGATCACATCATTCGATCTGAAGGATGCAAGAGTCATGTACTAGAGGCTGGTGAATAAAATATTCAAGGTACAAATCGAACAGAATATAGAGGTAAATACAGATGATATGCTCGTCAAAAATATAGTAGACAATGATCATGTTCGTGACCTAGGTGAAACTTTTGACGTTCTCCGAGCATACCAAATGAAGTTTAATCTAACAAAATGTGTGTTTGCAATAATTTTTAAAAAGTTCCTTGGGTTTATTATGTCTCACTAGGAGATTGAAGCAAATCCCAAGAAGATAAGAGCTATCATAGATATAAATCTGTCTCGAACTATGAAAGAAGTCTAAAAATTGACCGAAAGACTTGCAGCATTTTCTCGATTCCTGGCAAGATGAACAGAGAAATATCTTCTCTTTTTCAAGACCCTGAGAGGACTAAGGCAAATGATTTCTAGTGGACGAAAGATTGCTAGGTAGCCTTCCAATAGTTGAAGGAATACCTCGCTCATTTACCTTTCTTGACCTCTTCAAAAGGAGGAGAGGAATTGTACCTATATTTGATGATATTCGATACGGTGTTAAGCTTGGTCCTGATCAGGCAAGAGTTTGAGATTCGATAACCGATCAACTATATTAGCAAAATTCTGATAGACACTAAGGTCTAATACTCACACACCGAAAGGATCGCTCTAGCGTTGGTTAACTTTGTCGGAAAATTACAACCGTACTTCTAAACTTAAAAGATTATCATCCTAACCAATTAATCACTAGAGGAGATCTTACAGAAACTCAAATTGTCCGAACAATTTATTAAGTGGACTATTGAATTGGGTAAGTTTGATATAAAATTTTGACCACGGCGAACTATAAAAGGTCATA
The DNA here is from genome assembly GCA_025585075.1 of Nepenthes mirabilis. Lineage (NCBI taxonomy): Eukaryota > Viridiplantae > Streptophyta > Magnoliopsida > Caryophyllales > Nepenthaceae > Nepenthes > Nepenthes mirabilis. Next base: position 4,435 of record JAODPA010053897.1, read on the forward strand.
CTCTTGTGAACTTCATAATCGAAATGACAACCCCAATTCCGGAAGACATTGAGAAACAAGATGACACTCATCACTAGGAAGAGGCTCCTACCTGGATCTTACATGTGGATGGGTCATCATACCATTTAGGGAGTGGAGAGGCGTGGTCTTGTGAACTCCGGATAAGTCAAAAATGAAATACTCGATATCTTTGAAATTTTCAACCACCAATAATGTTACTGAGTATAAAACTTTATTAGCTAGACCTAGTATAGCGAAGGAATGTTCAATTGGAAACCTAGTCATTAATAGCGATTTGGAGTTAATTGTCAACTAAGTCACTGGGAATTTAGAAGCATTCAACCCGTTACTCGCAAGATACCTTGATAGAGTGAAAGACGTGACTAAGTCATTTGATAGAGTGAAAATTCTTTGCATCTCAAGAGAAGACAACTGAAATGCAGATCAGTTAGCTAAAGTGGCTGTGACTAAAAATCCTAAGCAATACACTAGAGAGATGAGAGAAATCTTTACGACCCCGAGCATAGAAATTCTAGAAAAAGAGATACTTTAGATCTCAGACGGCAATACCTGAATAACTCCATACAAATGGTACTTTAGAAGAAGGCCTTCTATCAGAAAACCTAGATGATACGAAATGCATAAAAATGATAGCTGGTTGTACACCCTCTTGGATGGAAAATTATACTGATGGGGATACTCTATCCCTTACATGTGGTATCTAATGTTGAAGAAACCGATTACACCTTGAGTGAAGTACACCTCAAAATTTGTGGGTCGCATGTAGAAGGTAAGAATTTAGCATTCAAAATCATGCAATAAGGCTACTACTGGCATATGATGAATGAGATGCCAGATAATTCTTAAAGAAATATAAAAATTATCAAATCCACAGAAATGCTCCTTATTGGCCACACACGGAATTGCAAACCCTGCAGTCGTCCTGACCATTCACTCAATGGGGGCTCGGCATACAGGCCTATTGCCCATTGTATCAGGATAAAGAAAGTTCATCATAATTAGCATCAACTACTTTATAAAATGGGTCCCACTGGCAAGAATAAGTGAGCAAAATATGACCGAGTTCATTTGATAAAGTATCATTTGTAGATTTAATATTATCGGGTTCTAGTGATCGACAAGAAAATCTAATTAAGTGATAAGAGATTTAGCAAGTATTGCACGAGTTTGGAAATCTGGTTGGTTCACACTTCTGTTGCTTATCTACGAGTAAACGGGTAAGTGAAAGTAACGAATTGGACCCTACTATACGTGTTGAGAACAAAGTTTGAGGATATAGGGGGTTCCTGGGCGGACGAGTTTTCCTCTATGCTGTCGTTTTATCCGATGAACCCTAGAGAACCTACACGAGAAATATTGTTCAACTTATGAGAGGGAAAAAAGTGGTCATTTTGGTAGATATCGAGTTGCCCAACCTTTCAGTAGAAAGATACAACCCAGAAGGCAACTCGCAATTGTTCAAGAGCATCTTGACTTGCTTGAAGAAACTTGAGATTTAGCAAGGCTTCGGACAGTGGTTTACCTATAACGAATCACTTGGTACTACAATATAAAGGTGAAAATTTACCAATTTGAGGTAGAGGATCTAATTTTATGGAGTATAAAGGCAACATGTAAAACTATCGACAGTAATAAACTGTCCCATAATTAGAAGGAACCATTTTTAGTATCAACGATTTTTCAAAACGGTACATAACCAGAAGCTGATCTCAAGGACATAAAATGCCGTCCACCTGAAAAAAATACAACCAGTGCTTGGATAAATTAATTTTGATAACAATTAAAAAACTGTCATATATTTGTCATATTTCTCATGTGAATACTTGCGTGTATTTACATAAATTTAGCAACCTAGACTGACTCTAAGTGGGGTAAAAACTTTTACAAGTGAATTAACCTGTTAAAATTACGGCCAAAACTTCAATCAAGACAACCGAGCAGCCCAACGGGATCAAATGTAAAACTTCAGTCAAGACAATCGAGCGGCCTAAATGAGATCGAATGCAAATGGTTGGGGGGCTTATAGACTAAAATCTAATCCCCTAAAGAGGTCAAAACAAAAGAAAACGTAGGAGGATTTTTAACATGCGTGTGGTGACATTTTCTCATAGGGATGAGCACCATCAGTTGAAGACAGTCGACGAACTAGAGCCCCAACACGAGTGCAATGTCGTCTTCTCACATGAATGAACATTATCAGTTAAATGTAGATGACAAACTAGGCTTCATCAAAGCCCGACGACTATGTCAACCATACCCAATCTTCCAATAAAGGGCTTCTCAAGTATGAGTGCTACAATGTCCTCTCACAGGAAAGAGTACCACTAAACAACAAGAGTGTTATGACATCCTTTTATAAGAAAGAGTACTATCCAGGGAAAGTGTTACGATGTTCTCTCACAGAACTAAGTGCTATTAAACAGATACAATTGACCGATTAGGGTCCAACTAGTTCGGCGATAATAGCGACCACGCTTAGCCAACAAACAAAGAACACATTGAGTAAAGAGATCAACATACATAAAAAAGAATATTAGTGATAATGATCAAAATGAGCTAGCTGATTTATTGATGAATTAATATTTACAAAAAGGAGACCTGAAGCTTCGAAGGAAAAAGTTACATTGACACTATTGATTACCTGAACTCGAACAAATTGACTATCCTAAGGCTAGGAAGCTTCTGGTGATTGGGACGATAGAACCCCACTTGGGTCTGAGAAATTTTTATATTTGATTAGTGAAGGGTTTCAAAATTTCTAGGATCAAGTAGCTAAGAGGAAATTCGAAAGTGACTAAGGACACAATTTTCCTATAACAATGGAATTCAACCCGAAATCTGTCATCCAGAGCAGATCCAACCTCTCTGGATAGAGACATATCCTTAGCTCTCTTTTAAGTTGGGCACACTTGATTTGAAGATCTACAAATTACTACTCAACCACTTGGAGTTTGTCCTCAAGTGAGATGACTCGATCCAGAGCTAAAGATTTTTCGTCGAAGAGCTCTTGGGATCTTGCCAGCCACTCGAACAACTCGTTGTTGAGGAAAGCGGTCCAATCTTGACTCTATTAGGTTTCGGCAATGACAACATTGACCTGAATCTCTATCTTCTTGAGAATAGCAGGATCTTTGTATGTTTGAGACAAGCGAAAAATTTCAGCATCTCATTAGTACTGCTCATCTGCAATCAAACAGACCAACTCCTACAACTGTTGGACAAAGAGAAATGGTTAGTCACAAACGATGACGACAAAAGGAATAATCAAAACATGAGGGATTCCACATGTGATACCTCAATGAAAAATGGTCTCTCTTGAAAAGATGGACCAAGGAATCATCGGGCCCAAAAACAGATAGAGATCTCTAGCATAGTAGAGGCAATGTGCGATGCTGGAGAGGAATCTCAAACCCGGAGGAGATGAAGAGACGCTTGAATCCTCTAGGATCTTAGATGCGAAAGCATCAGTGTGAGGGACCTCCTCTCATCCACGACCTCTAGATTATTATCAAAGAACTCTGTTACCACTTAATCGTTGTCAATGGACTCATCAACAAAAATGGTAGGAGGCATCAAAACAGGCTCATTAAGCCACGAATTGACCAAAACTGGAACACCATACATGGCTATAAATAGAGTCTTGATCGGCTCATTTGATTCGTTGGCCACTGGGTCATTTATTCTCTAAACTATGGGCAAGGGAGTCTCATTGCCTTCAAAGAATCCGGTTGCCTCTTCAAAAGCTAGATAACCTGGAGAAGAATGAGTAGAACTTGGCTTCCAAGATGATTAACTGGCATGCAATGCAATCATCACATCACAATACTCGTCGATGACTCAATCATATTTGGTCAAGAAAGATGAGAGAGGGTATGCCTTGCCAGTTGTCCTTTCAGAAGAGTCCCAGATAAAAAGTGATCCTAACTTCCTCTCAGGACAATGAAAAGGCATAAGCACAGTATCCTCCCCTTCTATTATGATCTCCAAATTGATGTCGGTGAATGCCCTTCGAGTCAACCATGTACCCGTCCTTCAGAGAGGGATAGCATTCTACTCAATAAGCTTTGTCAAGGGCTGAGCTATGCAATCCTTTCTCTCCATGACATCTCCAGTGTATTCGGAATTAACTCTATTTCATTTTTTTTAAAACAGACCTATTGGAAGGTACTTTAATGTAATAATATCAGTCTCTCCAACCCTTTATTGAATTTAGATTATCCACACTTATTTTATACTTCTTACGAGGGCAAACGAAACCCAATCAGTATCCTAGTTGAATGGGAACACTATTTTAACGGCCTTAGTATCCATGAGAAGTTTCTTATAGCAAAAGAAGATACACAAAGAAATCAAGTATCTAAGGGCATTGGGGTGGAGGAGTGCCACTGGAATCTGAAGAGCCCCAAAAATCTTATACAGCTCTTTCATAAAAGAAATGTGAAGGCATTCTTTCAGATGGGCCTCATAAATGGTAATGAAACTAAATTGAGATACACAGGTTTTATCATTGGGTTGAGGCATTATATATGAAACAACTGTAGAAATATTATACTTCTCATAAATACCATCCACATCATTACAAGTGAGGATGGATTGGATCGCAGTGACACCTTGAGAAGTTGTTTGAGAAGCCATGGAGGCGAGAAAAAAAGAACAAACTAAGGTAAAGCGAAAAGTGAAGAAATGTAGAAACGAAGAAGCGCCAAAGTTTAAATACCCAAAACTTTGGCCCAGAAACAACGTTGTCTAGGGGCACTGAAATGGTGTGACCCTATACTGGTTGAGACACGTGCTCACACTGGAGTGTGTAGCGGTGCGTTTGTTTCGTTGTGTTAGTAATGATGGTCTAACGTAATGTCTCTTACTATAGTAGGTAGATAGTCGGCGACCCTAATGCCCATATTAGTGTATCTACAACATAGCGCAGGTTATGTTTCCCTTACACATCACTTCTCAAGATGGCAGACTGGTAACAGATAACCCTAATGTCACTCGAGATTGATTTGATAGATTTCAGATACACAAATCAAGCGTTCAAAGTAAACTATTACAAGGATTGTCAAAAGACTAAGTTATCACTGGTCTGAGTTATCAAATTGTCAAAAATTAAAATAATAAAAAATAACATTCAAGCGCTTCAATTATTTAGAGAATATGAGAATACTGGAGACATGCAATGAAAACAAACAACCTTCAGTAGTTCCATTCATTAATTTTTTCACACCGTATAAGCTTATAATAATAAAAATACAACTCAAAAGGAGATAAAGAAGATTTGGAATGGTGATCTGACATCCATGCAATCCGACGTGTATCTCGATCACCACTATGAGGACAAGTGAGATAAAGGGTACAGTACAACATGCAAGCCCAACATTGGGATGGATGCAAAATGAAGAAAAACCCTCTCCCTAGAAAGACACAATAGCAGCACCCTAATAACTGTCCATATCAGACGAGGAGGGAGAGCAAAAAATTATCTGCCAAAACCTGCCATAGTCGCCTAGGTCATGATTATTGAGGCATCGTCATGGCAAGACCTGCTGTGATGACGATGGCCTAATTTTGGGACAGATGTAAAGGTTTTCAATATAAAAGAGGAAACTAAGACGGTTTTTCATATAAAAGAGGATAATTAAGGAAGTTTTTAAGTGTATCCTTAGATCTTAACTTCAAAGGTTAGAAGAGAAATCCCATCGGTTTTGACTTGTGACTGTGAAGGCTTCATGTTGGCTCTGGATAGTCATACCACCAGGCAGGACAAATGACGCTTTATGATATGAAGTAAAGAGAACCCCGCCACTTATAGTGGAGATGAGTGATCAACGAGTATTCAATTTGAGAAGTTAATGTCTCTCAATATTGATGTCGGATAATCAAATCTTGCGAAATAAGACCTCAAATCAACAAAATATCTGGGGAAGGAACATGTGTGAAGAATTTATACCTGGAGTCCTATCAATAACATTTTGGGAGTTAAAATTCAAACTTCTTAATATGGGGACTATTGATGGGTACATTAAGAATCAGGCCGGCCCAAATCTAGTACATGGAGGTATGAGAGACTCAAGTAATAATGGCCTAATAGAAGACACTTCAAGCCTATGATGTCAAAGGCACAACGACTAAACCAATTGATATGACTTAAACTACAAAGCATTGAATGGATCATAATGAAGTATCAAATGAATTACTTCAAGTGACAGCTACAACGATCCTAATAGCCGAAAACCAGACAATCTAACCATTGAATGAAGGCTGCATTTGTATGCACAAGTAACATCCTCATCACCGGCGAGGTACCTCGCCCACATATTGATTTAGGGGATAACCAACCAAATGGTACCTCTCACTATGGATACTGTCTCTCTCCTATAGAATAATGGGGACGAATGATTGAAAGAAAAAGAGAAAAGAAGTCAGTCTCTCTATCAATCGAGTGTAAAATTCTTAAAGTTAGACACTACGCCAATCGAGTGTATCAATCAAAGCCACTCCCCTAACCGAGTGCACTAAATGAAGTATCGCCCCCTAAATAAATATTCATTTCTATCCATTTTATATTTTCACACTTATTTTTCTTTGCATCTTTTATTTTCGAGTGAAAATTTTTTTAATTTGAGTGTTAATGGATATATCAAAAAATGAGTCCCATATATCTCTTATATTTTATTTGTCTTATTACGGTGTGCAAGATCCAGATTTCAAGTAACGCAAATTAGATCCGTTCAATTCGAACACCCAGACGTGACCAAATAGTTGCTTAATTCGTATGATAATTCGGATTTTTATCATAAGAATTCTTATTAAACCAATATGATACAAATGTTACTCTCTTTAAAAAATACTTTTTAATTTAAAAAAGTCTTTCAAGAAAAAAATTGGAAAAATGGTAGAAAGATTCGACGACGAAAGAGTTCAACATCACTACACGATTAAAAAAATCAATATATTTTTTTAAAATATGATTTTAGTTTTGTTGTTTCATTTTATTTTAAC
>JAODPA010053908.1:0-11453 GCA_025585075.1 Nepenthes mirabilis
CACCTATTTTTTCTTCTTCTCTTCAGTATTTTGCCTGTCATGCATCACTCACTCCTTTGATCCGGTCCTTCTCAAGTCGCATTTCGCCTGTGGTAAGTCTTCTACTTCACTTTCTATCGATTCTCAATTCTTCTAGTTACTCTCCTTCCGTTGATGAACCGACATATGATCCTATTATTTATGCGACCGAGGATGATTTGGATCTTCTGATTTTTTGATACATCTCTTCCCCACGTTGATAGCTCTCTTTCTCTTTCTCTCTCTCTTCTCTGGGTTTCCGTATCCTAATTTTCTACTCTATCTAATAGTCGATCTAGTACCTAAAGCTTGATAGCAGATTGTAAAAACTATGGTATGCAAGATTGGACATGCCAATTTGAACATGTTAACTGGGAGAAGAATAAGATGGCAGATGAGATGGCAATGATCGGCATTCGAATGAGGAAGGACTGGGACTACGTGCCAGCAAAGGCCTGAACAAGCCTCGCAACTGATAGAAAGGAAGCCGCGAGCCCCAGGCACATATCACAGCTATGGGTCACCCACCTGGATTTTGAGCTAGATAACTTTTGTTTTGTTTTTTTCAGCAATGTAACCGAAATGGGGGGGGGGGGGGGAGAGAACAACAGTCACATTTTGAATACAAGGACGAAAAGAATAGCATTAAAGAGGCAACATCAGAGTGTGAGATCATATCTAACAGCTGTGAAAAAAACACCAAATCTAAGAGTACAACAAGAGATTGTCATGAGAGAGTAAAATGTCTCCCGTGCCCATTATCTAATTCAATCATACAATCCGATGAAAAATGACAACTTTATCGTGCACAGCTTATAAATTTATTCAACCAATGCTTCTCAATGTTACAAAATAAAGGAAAGCTCAACAGTTTCACCTAACAATTGGCCAATCAAAACTACCACAGAACAGCAATGATGAACCTTCAATTCAGCTTTCATATTTTTTTCCTCTTTAAGTAGAAATGTTTTAAAAAATAATATAGAAATAGGGCAGCCACAAAAATAGGTAAAATTTACTACATAAAATGGGTGACCGAGTGAAATTGCTCATACCATATCAAGCTTTTTAACCAAGTCTTGTAGTTTGTTCACATGGCTAGTCATCCCAGCAATTGAATAAGCTTTCATCATGGTTCTATAAGTAACCCTATCAGGCTTACACCCTTTACTCTCCATGATTTCAAGGACCTCTTTCATCTCTGCAAAGCATTCCATCCTGCCATAAGCATCCACCAAACAGTTAAAAAATACAGTATCCAATGTCACATCTGAATTCTCAATAAACCTTAAAACACCCGCAATTCTATCAGCTTTCCCAGCTCGGCCATAAGCCCTCACAATCGAGCAAAATGTAACACAATTCGGCTTTATTTTCTCCGACTGCATCAACCTAAACAAGTATTCCATCTGTTTCAAATCTCCAGCCCTACCAAATGCATCTATTACCACATTGTAGGTAACAATTGTCCATGAGTAACGATATTTCTGCATGTACTCCATCACGGCACTCATTTTTTTGTAGTAACCTAATTTACCGTATGAATCGAGGAGTATATTGAAGGTTTTGATGTTAGGCTCGATTCCTGCATCCTGAAACTTTGCATAACACTTCTCCATCATTTCTATATGACCGCTGCCACCAAAGGCCCGTAGCGTGGAATTCATTGTCCATACATCTGGTAAACAATTGCGCTGCTGTAGCATTTCTGCTAGTGTTGATTCCATCTCGGCAAACCTTTTATGGAGGAGAGAAAATAGATGAAATAAATTAAAATCCTCCGTATCAATCATCCTGGTTGCTAGAAGAAGGGGAAACAAAAAACTAGGGTCTTGTTGATAGCAAAACAAGTAAAGAGGGTAACCATATTGCCAGAAACGGCACAAATTGGCTGGAAATCAAATGATAGAACAAAAAAGAAGCACAAAATAAGCAGATAAAGTCAACTTAAATGAGAGTCTATGAGTGGCATTAACTCAAGGAAGATGTTCAATCTAGTGCTCATTTATAAATAGCAGAGCAGAACAAGCATATATGGAAAGAATGTGGTTTTGCTTCCATAAAAGATATTGATATCTAAGCAACCAAATATAGCATTTGATTATCTATATGAAAATTACTGAAGGGAGAAAGGCAGCATACTTTTCTGCCTTGCCATAAGCATCAATTAAGGTGTTGTAGGTGACTGTATTGGGCTTTATTCCCTCAGATTGCATGTCAAAAAGCAGCGTCTTGACTTTCTCAAAGGCAAGAAGCTGCAAGCATGACTTTATGAGGATCGAATATGTGTGAACATCAGGCCTGCAATCAAGGGTGTTCTTCATCTCTTCAAGAAGGGAAAATGATTTATCAAAGAGACCACTCCTGCTATAAGCTGACAAAAGAGCAGTGTAAGCTTCCTTATTCACAGTACAGCCTTCATCAATCATTGCTTGAAAGAGCTCATATGCCTTGTCAGGATGCTTGCATTTTCCAAGCATAACAATGAGCTTGATGTATACACCAGTGTTGGGCCTATACCAAAGCTGCTGGCGCAGGAGCTCAAAAACCTGCACACAAATTAAGAACTAACTTTTTTTAGATATAGCCTCACCTCTAAATCTAATTTTTTATTTTCTTCTCCTGAAATTCAGACAGCACAGAAAAAAATGAGAGTAATGACACAACGGCAACATCAATAGAGTTATATCAAAGCCTAACCTTCTCAAGCCCCCTCCCAAAAAAAAAGGGAAAAGGGGCTGCTTTGAAGTATAATTTTCAGCTTTCCATGTCATTTTTTTAATCTTTATGAAGAATTATTGATGCTGGATGAACTTTAGAAGAGAGAGAGAGCCAAAAAGATCCCTTTACCAAGCTAGAGATATTATCTCAGCCAAACTGTGACAGGAACTCATTTGTCAAATGCCAAAATCTCTCACTCGATTATAATGGCATCATCTGCAATTTGTAACAGTATTGTGCAAGATATGAATTAGCTTCACTTGGGGACTACGTTTGTGTATAGTATAATATTTTCGGTATCAATCCCAAATTCTAACATGATTTCAAGTGTTGGTCATCCAATCTTACATCATGATTTTAGATTTTGATTCAAGAAACTCCTGAAATAAGAGGAGCTCCTCTTGGACACAAAGAATATAATTGCTCACGACTTTTATTAATTCATTCAAGATTTTGGAATTTTCACACAAGCCTCAAGAACAAGATGCTAGTGTGAGTCTTACAACATTTTTGGCAACAGGATTCACAATTCATTCAAGAGGTAATTCAATTATGAACCGAATTACACCATGATGAGAATTCAGATTCAACTTCAAATTATTTTTCATCAATGAAGCGATTGTTCAAGCTTCATATCTTCCTATTTCATGAAGTTTTTGAACTTTGAATTTTATAATCAAACAATCATTTGATGTTTGTTTTCCAAACCTTTCAACTGAATCTGAAAATAAAATAGATTCATGACTGTTCCGCGGTCATTTCTGATCCTTTCAAATTTTTAGAAGTCTTTGAGCTTCAAACACTTTCAAATCACATTGTATTTCAATCTGAAATTAAGCAACAGTTTCTGATTGCTCTTAATTTTCAAACAATTCCTTACATAGAACCTGAATACAAAACAGACTCATGTGATTTCAAAACCATTTCTGATTTCTTCACTTAAACTTTCCTTCGAACTTCATCAAAACAATAAAATTCAGATTGTTTCTGTCAAACACATATTTCTTCATTACTTCATTCCATAATCTTCAGTTTCCTTCATTTCTGTTCTCACTTCAATACACCAGAAATACAAAACATTCTTCAGTTTCTATTTCATTTTTTATTTCCACTTGTTAATGGAGTTCCTATATATAGTACATCTTTTCATTTAAGTTGTTGACTGCAAAGGAAAATACAAAAATACCCATTCCAATTCATCCATCTACCATCTTGTTAAAAACACAAAAAAATCAGATCATATTCCATTTGGATTCATTCGCAGTTTCTTCTCCATATTTATGAATATAATTGTTTTCTTTGTTCTTCATTGATCAATTCTTATCTTCATCCCTTCTTTTCCAAGATGGGACTAAGAATAGTCTTTTACTCGCCATCTGGAGAGGGGATATCAAGATATATTATGCTGCTACTGGTACAAATTACAGTTGTGCTGCTGGATGTTTGACGTTCTACTGATACTGTGCTGGAACACAATTCGGGCAAGGATCATTACTACATTAGATATCTTGCAAGACACAAATTGCATTCTGATATTGTGTTACAGAAGTTACAGAATATCTATCATGCTTCATCAATCGATTATCAAATCAAGTTTCTGCACAGAATCAATTGGAACTGTTACATATTCTCATCACAGCAAATAAACCAAGTGAAGTAACCAACAATCAATGCATAAGCTGCTGTCATGCCGTTCTGTCACTGCAGAATACAAGTGCATCAGATACATTAGTTGGATTTAGTATCAGTTATGCAGCAGTGTATTATTCAGCAAACATTTTACTCAACAGCAGCTTCTCAACCTGCGTAGTCACTTCAGTTCATGATCCAAGATGATACAGATCAACATTTGATTGGTTGACAGAAGAAGCCTAGGATCAAGAGAAAATAAATTATTCTTACATCAGCACAAATGCGCTTCTTACATATCTGAAATCATAACAAGTAGGAACTCAGTTTATACAGTTCTACGTTAGATGTAAATACAGTTTGTGTATGTTTTCTATGGCTAAGATTAGCTGGTATCATTAGCACATCCAACAGATGTCATTTAGATAAAACTAGTATAAATGGGGCATTGGTGCATTGTAAATTAGTTTTCTGTATATTATCATTTCTGAACTCAATAAAACAGAAAGCTCATGTTGAGCTTTCTATCATCATTCCCTCGATTTACTCATTAATCAAAGAGCTGCACATTATAGAAAGAGATTCAACAGTTTGTTGAGTTCAACAGATTGATTTCATACTGCCTGACTTCAGATTTCAGCATCGGAAACTCAGCAACCAGATTTTGGGTATTCTCCATATACTCATAGAATTCCACACTCAGATTTTGTGTATCAATCCCAAATTCTATCAATAATATTAAACAAGAGTCCCCATCATGAACAACTTCTAGCTTCTGATGAAGCTAAAATGAGCTTCTCAGGGAAAGCATTGTTAAATAGCTCAAGTCATAAGCAAAATTTGAAATCAAAGAACTTTTATATTTCAGAAAAATGTCATCACTATAAATCCAACTAGTCTCTTCTGGTGCTTTTATACTCCATTTATTTTTACAATTAAGAATAACAAATGCAGAATCAACATTTGTTTTTAATTGTTTAAAATCTATTTGATTACTCAATGTGTGATATTCCATGTTGACACCAAAAGGATCCTGTGCTGGACTGGTACCTTTGACAACTAATCCTCTTGATAGTAGCTGCTCAGGCATCAGTAAGAGTTGCTCTTGGGGCTATACAGCTTGGTTGAAAGGTAAAGATGATACCCCATTCAGAGTAGCATAAGACACTCATCTTAAGACAAAAAAGATAAATCAACATGAGGGAAAAACAAAAGAAAGTAGCCTAAAATTAGAAGTGACTCCATTGTCCAAGCATGTCTTAATAATAGAATATGTAGGGATAACAGGGACTAATTTTTTTTTTCTTTTCTTAACCTTCATAATTCAAAAATCTTCCCAATTTCCATTCATTTATGTTTACCTAGTGTAATAAAGAGGCCTACTGCCATTTACACTTGTATGCGAAAGGCTTCCTGTGGACATGAATTGAAACTTTGATGCATGCTTCTCCAGTGATATTATTATTATGTCTCTAGTGATATTATTCTCTAATCCTATAATTTCAAGCTGACTTATGAAAGGATTCACAAGCGAAGCCCATATCTTTTTATATATAGATGCCTGACATTACACTGGGCAAATCCGGCAAGGGGAGTAAATGCGGAGCATACACAGCAAAGGATACTGACGAAACACTGCAGAACGCATGCTCGTCTACTCGTTTCTTGGAATCATGCCCAATCAGATAATTCCGGAATAATGGGAACATTCACTTGACCTTGTATCCCATCACAAGCGGAATGGCTGAAGAACCCCCAGCCTACCCTGGGCTTCAACCTCAACCAGGCTGATCCTCAGCCTCTACCTCATCAAAGAGAGGAATATAACATTTTAGATGAGTTTGGCTGACTGTTGAGAATAAGATTGATCACCAAGAGGATAGGAAGTCTGTGTTAGATTTTTCAGATGGATTTGATCTCCCCATAATGGGTCAGCTTGACCTGATCCATAATCATCTAATTAAGGGGAGTTAATTCTCTGCCTAACTCCATGTTTATTCACTCCAACTCCCATAGTTGGCCCTTCCATTAACTACTCTTGCAGTTAGTTTTTGGAAGAGTGGTTGAGGGCAACTTTTGGAGGTTTTTTTAAAGTTGGAGGAAGTTTATCTCAGGAAGATGAAAACATTCTCTTGAATGCGGCAGGGATATATATACTATGTACTGCATTTTTTGCAGTGTGTGGCAAAAAGGAAGAGAATTCCACATTGTATGTTGTGCCTCTAGAGTATGGAGGCAGATAATTTATTATGTGGGCTTATTTATTTTATCTTCCGATTATGCACCTATGTGGATATATATTCAATCCGGATAATTTGGTTCCTAATCCTATGTACCACAAATAATAATAGTAAAAGATCCTAGGTTTTGTTCTCAATAAATCCTCTAATGCCTAAGCCAGTTTTCATTCGAGCCAATAAAGAAGAGATAAAGAGTTGCCTCCTCTTTTGAAATGGCGCATGGCTACTATTTCAGGCAAAGATAAGGAAGGCCGAACAGCAATAGGGGAAGCTCGGTCGAAAAGTATAGCCGGAAGTTGATGATCGTGGATCCTGTGTAACGCTAGTGGTATCTAATACAAATTCTCATTGTGTTACTTGGTACTTAGGCCAAGTAGACTACCCAAGAAGAGTGCAATACATTCCTCAAGCCAGTCACTCAGTTCTAAGCTGAAGATGGGATTGGCTCAAGTGTTTAGTGAGTGTGAGATTTGGCAAAGTTTCATCTTCTCTTATACTTCAAAATCGATCTCAAGAATCAAATTTCAATGCCCCTCGAAATGAATTGGAGGGTCACACTTATAGGCACAGTCAGAGTGTCATTTGGCCATGTAGGTTGGGGTTGATAGTCGAGTATCCAATGGTTACTGACAGGTACACATGCTATGTAGTTTGCGCTAAGCAAAGTTGCTACGTTGACGTGTTATTCCGACGTTCAGAGCTCATATTTGGGGGCCTGGCTTCGTCAAGAAGTCATCGACCAGGTAGGCAATCCAACTCGGGTCCGGACCCCCGGGGTCGGTTAAATCCTGAATACGGTGCCAACAAGTTGGAAGATGAATCCATTTGCTGGTAAGGTTGAGTTAAACAACAGGTACGACCCAATCCATGAAGCTCCCAGAAATTTTTCAAGAAAATAAACAACAAACCCAGGCAATAAACAACTAATTCAAGCAATATTCCAATACAGAATCTAATGGCATTCAATTTACCCAGACACAAAAAAATATAAGAACCAAAACGAAATTCAATTAAATTTAGAAGCTTTCAAAATGAACGAACCACTAACCGCAAGAGCAGATTCCCAACGCAAAGCAGTAATGCGCTCATGAAGTGCTTCAAGCACAGTCCTCGGAAGCAACCTCTTGGAATTCGTACCTTTTTTCCTCTCAATTACAGCTTTCGTGGCCTCTCTTCTCAGTATCACAGATATCGCCTTCCTCGACGCAATCTTCCTGTTCACCTCCTCTTTCCTCTCTCTCGCTTCTTTCTCCTTCTCCTTCGCTGGCTCCAATTTTCTCTGCGTTCTCTCTCTCGCTGCCAGCGCATTTGTTGTCTCCTCACTGTATGTGGAAGAAGCAGCAGGACCAAGACTTTTTCGCTCCGGCTCCGGCGGGGTGTTAGATTTTGAACGTACATCTACGGGCGAAGTTAGCCGCCGGCGGTTGTATGCCGGGGGAAATGGATTAGCAGGCCCAGCCAGTGAGGCCATGGAAGTTTGGACATTAATTTCTTTCTTTGTTTTTTTTTGGCCTTTTTGGCAATGTTTGGAGTGCTTCGACTGCTGAAGCTGCGCCTTGATGACCGGGACACTACACTGTAGATTTCTGGGCCCCGGCCCATACAACGATAGGCCCAACAGAAAAACTGGGCTGGCCACCATTTTACACGATTTCCATTCTTTAAGCGATGAGAAATTATTTATAATTTTATTCTTTATCCGTACAGAAGAGCCGTATTTAGTTTGGGCCCTTTGTCTTCACGGAACCATTTCAGCTCCCTGTCTCTTCACTCTTCGGCTAAACAGAAACCAGGTTGAGTCCGCCGGCGATAACGGCCGGAAATAGACATGTCAGCAACCACATCGGATCCAACCGCATCCTGTCACCTGGTGGCCGTACCGTACCCCGGACGAGGCCATATCAATCCTCTGATGAATCTCTGCAAGCTACTCACTACTAGAAAGCCCGGCATTCACATAACGTTCATAGTCACCGAAGAATGGCTCGGATTCATCAGCTCCGACGACAAGCCGTCTAGAGTGCGATTCGCCACGATACCGAATGTAATCCCTTCCGAGCTGGTTCGTGGCGCCGATATTGGCAGCTTCGTCGAAGCCGTTATGACCAGAATGGAGGAGCCAGTGGAGCGGATCCTGGATCGGCTTCAGCTGCCGGTGAAGTTGTTGATAGCTGACACATTTTTGTACTGGGCTGTTGGTATTGGGAACCGCCGGAATATTCCGGTGGCTTCGTTTTGGCCAATGTCGGCATCTATGTTCTCCATCTTATACCATTTTGATCTCTTCCCACGCAATCGCCAATATCCGGTTGACATGTCCGGTAAGCAGTCAAAATTCAACTTTACTTTTTTCACGATGAAGTTCATATTATTACTTATCTTGTGTTTAGATTTGATAATTATTTAATTATTGCTAAAAAAAATATTTTTTATAATTGTTTAACATAAAAATAAATCGAGACACTAATTTTAACTATTATTTTTGAAAATGAAGAATTTAGGTATAAGCCTTGTCCCATGAAACCTTCATTCTGGAATCGAGTTGCAGAAGCTTTTGCTTGAGCAATCATCGAGAAAATGCCCATACAGGGCCGAGAAAATAAAATAAAATATTTGAACGATGAATATGGAATTCATACCGAAGAAATCCATCACAGTATTAAGTTTGCATTTAGACGAATGTTTAGTACCAATTACTCCTATCAATATTTCTGCACATTTCTAACGCTGCTACAGAAGTAGAAGACCACCGTATAGAATTCATCCCTGGAATTTCCTCAATACGCCTGGCAGACCTCCTACATATTTTCCGTCCAAACAACGAAGACATTTCAAGTAAGGTCTCAACAGCCGTATCCATGGTGACCAACGCGCAATACCTCCTCTTCAGATCGATATACGAGCTTGAAAAACCAGCAATCGACGCTTTGAAAGCAAATTTACCACTGCCCATATACACCATTGGTCCTACTATCCCTTACTCCGATCTTAAACACAACGCCTCTTCAATAACAAAGGGCAATATTGAAGAAGATCTCACAAATTACTTTCAATGGCTGAATGCACAACCCAAAAGCTCTGTCTTGTACGTGTCATTTGGAAGTTTTATCCCCATCTCAAGCGCCCAAATGGATGAAATTTCCAAAGGGCTGCGTGATAGCGGCGTCCGCTACTTATGGGTGGTGCGTGAGGCTGCTGCCTGGAGGTTGGAGGATGGTGGTTGTGCGAAGGGGTTTATAGTGCCTTGGTGTGATCAATTGAGGGTACTAAGACATCGTTCTGTAGGAGGTTTTATGACTCATTGTGGCTGGAATTCTACTCTTGAAAGTGCTTTTCATGGTGTCCCTGTGCTTACTTTTCCTTTAGTTATGGATCAGTCACCAAATAGCAAGCTGCTGGTGGAAGATTGGCAGGTGGGGTGGAGGATGAAGAGGCAAATGGGGAAGGAAGTTTTGGTAAAAGGAGAAGAAATTGGGTGGAAAGTGAAGATATTTATGGATTTAGAAAGTGAAAAGAGGAAAATCTTAGAGGAAAGATGCAAGCTGATTCAAGAGATGTGTCAAGCTGCAATTGCAGAATGTGGGTCAGCTGAAACTAGCCTCAGTGAATTCTTCAAAAATGTCTTCTTGCCTATGACGTAAATGGTGAGAGTACTGTTCTTTCATGGTTTATGCCTTATGCTAATCTAGTTATTAAGGATTCTTGTTAGAATATCATTATGGTATTTTGGATAACTATAATTAGGATAATAAATTAAAATGCCTTAGATTTATCTTACAAACCCGATCGTTGAAATTGTCAAAATTGACATCAGGAGTATGAGAATGCATTTGTAGTTAGGTGTGAATCTTAGAGATCTATGATGCATTGCTCCATTGTGACTTAAAATTATATATTCAAACTATAAAAACAATTTCTTACTTTTGTTAAAATCCGTCTGTATATAGTTGATATTATCAAATATTACGATATAAAAATATCAGATTATCCTGTTTCCATATAAGGCTCATTGCAAACTAAATCTAAATGCTGCTATGCATGAACTAGGATGCTTTTTTTATGTGGAATGTTGCCTATATATATATATATATAGGACATTAATCTCCTTTCCTTCTCAGAATTCGTCAATCAGCTTCACTTTCTGATCCTGTTTTAATCGAACACTTGCCACTCTCTAAAAGGTTGATGAAAAGTGCCTAGTGCAATGAACAAGTCTGTTTATAAATTCAAATTTCTCAAAAGACATTATTTATTCCTTGATAATTGCAAATTTGTAAACATATAAATTCAAATTTCTCAAAAGATATTATTTATTCCTTGATAATTGCAAATTTGTAAACATATATCATATTGCATATGAATAATTAGGAATTTGGGGGTCTCAAGGGCACTTGGGTTTGCCCTCCTTGGTCTTCCAGTTATTATAGCAAGGGCATTCTTCCTTGTGGCCGTAGGTTCCAGATGGCACACACAGACATTTTTCACAGCACTCGTTGCAGAAGAACAAGCATGGCTTTCGGTGGTGTGTTGCAGAACATCTGTAATCACACGCCGGTGCACATTCTGCCAAATATCAATGTAGTAGTAGCTAGTTAGTAACCATTAGTAGCTCTCCCCCTCTCTCTCTCTCTCTCTCTCTCTCTGCGCGCGCGCATGTGCGTGGGAGGGTGATGGGTTATTGTGGCCCCGATCCGCTGGCTTGGACCAAACAAAGGGTGTGTAATTTTATCTATAATGATCATACATTAGGTAAATTCAAACATAAAATAATAGAAACCGGATTTATAATTATAAATTTAGCTGTGACGTTCTAAATTATTTTTATTGATTGTGTTAATATATCAA
>JAODPA010053909.1:0-16769 GCA_025585075.1 Nepenthes mirabilis
AAAATGACATATAATATTAAACATCAAAAGATTTCAACATGCATTAGTAATATTACAAAATCAAGTAGAAGTCTTTAAATTTTCAAGATGCACAAATCAAATAGACACATACAAAATAAGGGTAGCAAGGACAATACATGATCACTTGCATCCATGGTTAAATAAAGATAAAAGTGAAGAAATTTCAAGATTTTAATAAAAAATGAAAAAAAAAATTACATATACTTGATGGGTCCAACATAAATTTGAGCCTATCAAATGGAGCCCAACTGAGAGAAAACGAATTTGAGTAGCAAATGGGCCCTGCCCAGCGGTGGCACCCTAAAAGATTTGGGAGAGAGGCCCCTAACACGCACCCAATCAATTTCGCTCATATTTGCACAAAGGTGACAGCAAACTGTATAGGAGGCGCCCGCTTAGAGCATGTCAATTAATAGGAGATAAGGTCAACGCTATCCAGCCACAGTACACGTCACCTCAACAGCCGCTCAACCAATCCCACACGAAGTCAAACAAGTCCATGCCAGCCTCGCAAGACGATGGTCTGCACGCCACCACTAGGCGACAACTGTCACTGTTGACCACCACCAGCGCTCAGTAGCCGACAAATTTCAACAAGCCACTTGTCAGAGAGCCCGACGCCCAAAAGCCTCCCTCATGGAGCCTATAAATACCTTCTCCATCAACAGAGAAGAGGATCCCGGAACCCAACTTCCAAAAGAGGCCTAAACGGTGACTTAAGATCAAAAACCTGATCTTAGCACCCAACTATAAGGGAAACAAGGAGAAAGAACGAGCTCTCTTCCGTTGAACTACGGCCACAATACGGCGATATTAGTGAGCCACTCCTAATAGTGCAAAAAGGGCAACGCAAGCCTCCTCCAAGCATCCCACACACTTCTTGCATTTCAACATCCCTGCATTACCCATCGCGTTTATTTCTAATCTTGCATCTTTCCGTTTTCTGAAAAAGATTTCGGACTTGAGCGTCGAAATATTTACGGTATAATAACATCCAACTATTCTCGAACCTCGTATTTGTTGTTTGTAGTGTGCGGGATCCAAGTTGAGAGACGTAGAGATCAGACCTGTTTGTGATCCACCCTAATTAAATTATCCAAAGGCTCCCTAATCTGCACGAGAACCCGAACTCAGGAACGCATCATTGGCACTGTCAGTGAGAAGGACGAAAAAGTCTAACCATCCGTCTCAATGTTCACTCTCTCACCCAGAAGATAGTCAACACTAGAGCGCAGGCTAGTGTACCGGTGAGGGACACTACCGCCCGCAGCGACGTTGCCTCTGTAGGTAGCCGTGCCGACGAGCAGCCTGAGCCCAATGTGCGCAAGCTAGCCACAGACATGGACAATATGAAGCAAATGTTTCAGACACTGTGCGCTCGAGCTGGACCACAGTGGATAGAAGTCTCTTCCCCGGAACCCCAGGCGTCAACCTCCAGGCAGAGGAAACACGGGGCAAGGCCCCAGAGGCGAACACAGCCAGGCCTAGCGACGCGAAGATCCCATGCGACCTCAGGCAGCAAGGCCCAGACGATACCTCAAAGCTTCCTGAGCGGGGACGCATAGAAAGAAAGATCATAGCTGCAAAACCCCCGCAACTCCCGCAATGACAGGAAGCCCACAACGAGAGGAAAGGGCTCATGCAATACACAGCCACCTCGCGCGTGTAGTCGCCGCGACCTACGTGACCACCAAAAGAACTCCGAGCTCCGAGACTTTATCAATGCGAAGAAGAGCAAGTCTACCCCTATGAGAAAGTGAAAAATATATGGCAGCACGTGTTCAAGGGGGAGCCCGGATGATAGACACTCAACCTAAGAAGGTCTCCATTCGCCCTGGACATCCAAACGCAATGACTTCCCCTCAAGTTCAAGATGCCTACGTTGGACGCGTACGACGGAAGCACAAATCCAATAGACCACTTGGACTACATTCGAACGCTACTGTCCTTCCATGGAGTAAGCGACGCCGTCAGGTGCCAGTACTTCCCCTTAATGTTCAAGGGCGATGCTAGACTCCGATTCCATGGCCTCCAACCTAACTCTATCCATTCCTTCAACGAGCTCGCCGACTATTTCCTGTGCCAGTTCGCCTCCAGTCGGAGGGAAGAAAAGCAACCCTAGCATCTTGCTCGCTTTCGCGAGAAGCTGGAGGAGAGCCTGAAGCGGTTCCTCAACTACTTCACTGTAGAGGCTCGCCACATCCCCCAGCTCTCCAACGAGATGAAGCTAAACGCCATCATCGCTACATTGGCAGCTAGAGACTTCTTTAAGCATTGGGCACACCAATGCCCCCTGTTCATCCTGGAAGCTGAGGCAATTGCACGAGCCTACATAGTAACCAAGGAAGCCAACGAAGTGAGCATTCCAAACGTGTAGACCGACAACCAAAAGGGCCGATCGCCAAAAAGAAGAGAAAAAGAGATGCCAACTACTCTCGGGAACCTCGCAAGCAACCAAGGTCCGAGCCAATTGCCTGAAGGGAGTACAGGCCCTTGACCCTAACCCCCCGAATGACACTTGCTTGAACATTTTGATGCAGATCGGAGACAAGAAGTTCCTGAAGTGGCTCAAAGCATTGAAGAACCTAAAGGTCGAAGACCAAACAAAGTATTATCATTTCTACCGATCTCTAGGGCATACCACGGAGGATTGCAAGGCCCTGTAGAAGGAAATTAAAGACCTGTTCCACCGAGGGCACCACACTTGGTTCCTGAAAAGTTTGGGACAAGCCCCCGAGGCCACTGCCGATGAAGCCAGAGAACCACCGAGGAATTGTGTCGTCGGTATCATCAGCATGATCTCAAGCAGGCCAGCCAGAAGCAGCAGCCAAAACTGGCACGAAGTCGCATCCAGCAACAAGAGAGCAAGTTTAGAGGTTACGACTGATATCGTTAGTTTTAGTGACGACGATATGACACATGTAACTGTTCCCCATTTAAATACTCTTGTTGTATCAGCTCTCGTTTCAGATAATACACTCGACTACCAGTTGAAACATATTTTTATTGATAATGAAAACTCTCAAAATTTACTATACATCGATATATTTTTTAAGCTTAAACTAAAAAAGAACCAAATGAGAGCAGCCAAGGACCCTCCATATGGCATAAACAATGAACCAATGCCCGTGCAATAGGAGATTCAACTGGAGGTCACAATGGGAACTCACCTGCGAATAGCTACGCGTGCGTTTACGTTCCTCGTTGTCGACCTACCATCGGTCTATAATACCATTCTGGGCCGACCATTCCTAGCCACCTTCGAGGCTGTGACATTAATCCATCACTTGAAGGTGAAGTTTCCTACTCCATATAGAATTAGGGAGACGTTAGGCGACAAAATAATGGGATAAACGTGCTACTTATCATAGCTCGCCCTCGCCGCGTCTAGCCGGCCAGCAGAGAACCTAGACTTCCATGATGAGACAACATTCCAACAGGCCCAATCGGGCAAGACGACGGAGCTAGTCCCCTTGGACCCCAATGAACCTAAGAAGTGCATGCACATCGGTGGTTCCCTCTCCACACCGATCCACGACCAACTCGTGGACTTTCTTAAGTGGAACTTTGATGTTTTCGAATGGATTTCTACCGACATGCCCGAGATACCTACCGGAGTAATAGTCCACAAGTTAGGCCTCGATCCCAATCACAAACCTATCAAGCAGAAATGCAAGAACCACGTCGTTAAAAAACTGATACCCATAAGAGAATAGGTGAAGAAATTGCTCGACACAGGATTCATAAGGGAAGTCCAATATCCGATTGGTTGTCAAACATCATCCTCATGAAGAAGAGCTGCAGTAAGTGACAGATGTGCGTCAACTTTACCGATATGAACAAAGCCTGCCCGAAAGACAACTTCTCGCTTCCTCAGATCGATCAGCTGATAGACTCCATGTCCGAGCACGAACTCCTAAGCTTCATGAATGCCTACTCGAATACAATTAAATAAGGATGAGCCCAAACGATGATGGGCACACCTCCTTTATAACCGACCAAGGGACATACCGCTACAAGGTCATACCCTTCAATCTGAAAAACACCGACGTAACCTACCAGCGGCTAGTAAACAAGATGTTTGAAGCCTAGATCGGAGGAACATGGAGGTGTATGTGAATGACATACTCGTCAAAAGCAAAGTCACCAACGACCATGTTCGTGATATGACGAAAACCTTTGAAGTACTTCGAGCCCACAAGTTGAAGCTCAACCAGGCCAAGTGCGTGTTTAGGGTGGCCTTCGAAAAAGTCCTGGGCTTCATAGTGTCCCAACGCAGCATCGAAGCAAACTCAGAAAAAATCAAAGCTATCCTCAACATGATTCCTCCGCGGACCGCGAAGGAAATCTAGAAGCTCACAAGGAGACTCGCCGCCCTCTCATAGTTCCAGGCCAAGTATAGGAGAAGTATCTGCCGTTCTTCAAGGCCCTCAGAGGAACGAATGCAAACGGATTCCGGTGGACGGATGAATGCGAGGCTTCGTTTCAGGCGCTGAAAGAATATCTCACAAATCCTCCATTCCTAACCTTCCCCTCAAAGGGCGAGGACCTATATCTCCACCTGGCGGTGTCAAACTCAACCCTCAGTTCAATCCTTATTCGATAGTAGGAAAATGTGCAGCGACCCATGTACTATGTGAGAAAAGTGCTAACAGACACGAAATCCTATTACCCTCATGCCGAGAGAATCGCCCTAGCTCTCATCTACTCCACTCGAAAGTTGAGACCATACTTCCAAGCGCACCGAATCATTGTGCTGCTAACCAGCCTTTAAAGGCGATCTTATAAAAACACGAGACGTTCGGACGATTAGTTAAGTGGGCCAAAGAATTGGGTGAGTTCAACATGGAGTTTCGACCAAGGCCAACCTTGAAGGGCCAAGCCCTCGCTGACTTCGTAGTCAAGACAGTGACCCCTGCTCTCGACACCCCAAACCTAGTCGAAGACCCAGGCGCCACGAGTGCCCTTGTGTGGACCCTCAACATCGACGGGTCGGCCACCCAAGCAGGCAATGGGGCTGGAGTAGTGCTAAGAACCCCAAATAGCTCGAAGATCAAGTACTCTCTGACGATCGGGTTTCCAGCCACCAACAATGTGGCGGAATACGAGGCTCTCCTCGCAGGGCCTAAGCACGCTAGGGAATGCTCAGTGTAAGCGTTGGTCATCCACAACAACTTGGAATTAATGGTCAACCAAATTCAGGGAGTTTTCGAGGCATCAAACACACAACTTGCTAAGTACCTAGCGAAGGCGAAGGCCCAAGCCCAAGCGTTCGAAAAGTTAAAGATTGAGCACATCCTAAGAGTGGAGAATCGGAAGGCCCACCAACAGGCCAAGGACGCAGCGATGGGATCTCAGAAGCAGTACACCAGAAGCATGCAGAAAGTTCTGGCTGCGCCTAGCATTGACTACCCAAAACGCGAGGTGCTGCGGATAGCCGAGAATAACAACTGGATGACCCTATACTGGAAGTACCTAATGGATGGAGTAATGCCAGAAGACCCAGAGGAAGCCAAGAGAATAAAGAAGATAGCTGGCTGGTACACAATCATCAATGCCTCACACATGAGGAATCCAAATACGCGCTAAGCAAAGTTCACCTCGGAGTATGCGGCTTGCACGTCAAAGGAAAAAACCTCACGTTCAAAATCATGTGGTAGGGTTTATTCTAACCCACAATAAAGCGAGACGCCATGGATTTCATCAAAAAGTGCGAGAATTGCTAAGTTCACAGGTCCCTGAGCTACCAGCCACACACGAAGCTACAGAGCCCACAGGCTCCATAGCCGTTCGCACAATGGTAGCTTGATATCCTCGAGCCCATGCCCTTGGCCTCCAGATAGAGAAAGTTCTTCATCATCAGTATCGATTACTTCACCAAATGGGTCAAGGCAACTCCCCTAGTGTGCATAACTAAGAAGAATGCAACGGAGTTTATCCGTTAGAATATTGTTTGTCGGTTCGAATTTCTGAGATCATAGTGACCGACAATGGAACCTAATTTACCAGCAAACGATTCACCAAATATTGCACAATCTTGCACGTCAGACTGGTTCACACGTCCGTAGTGTACCTGCAAGCTAATGTTCAGGTCGAGGTGACCAACCGAACATTGTTGTACAGACTGAAGACCAAGCTCGATAACGTAGGGAGCTCCTAGGCCAATAAACTACCTTGTGTGCTCTGGTCGTATCGGACGACCCCGCGAAAACCAACACGAAAGACGCCCTTTCACCTTGCTACCGGGCCGAGGATCCCAGCTTATCAGAGATCCCGGTGCCCAAAAGTCTTCCTCATGGAGCCTACAAATACCTTCTCCATCGACAAAGAAGAGGATCCCGAAATCCCACTTCCAAAAGAGGCCTAAGCGATGACTTAAGATCAAAAACCTAATCGTAGCATCCATCTCTAAAGGAAACAATGAGAAAGAACGAGCTCTCTTCCGTCAAACAACGGCCACAATACGACGACATTAGTGAGCCACTCCTAACAGTACAAAAGGGGGAGCGCAAGCCTCCTCCAAACATCCCACACACTCCTTGCATTCCAGCATCCGTACATTACCCATCACGTTTACTTCTACGCATGTGTCTTTTTGTTCCTTGAAAAAGATTTCTGACTTGAACGTCGGAGTTTTATGGCGAGAGAACATCCCGCCGTCTTCTAACATCTTATTTATAGTTTGTGGCGTACAGGGTCCATGTTAAGAGACGTAAAGACCGAATTCGTTCATGATCCACCCCAGTCAAGAAATCTCAATGCTTCCTAATCCGCACGATAACCTGAACTCAGAGACGCATCATTACCTTAATTTAAATAATACTAATGTCTTACGTGAAAATGATTCAAAATTAACTTCATTCACTCTCTCTTATCTTTTGTCTCTTTTCTCTTCTCTTTCCCTCTCTTTTCACAAGATCCCAAACAAAAATAACCAAAATTCAAGAAAAGGTCCTTATACACACAAGTTGGTGTAAGAGTACTGGTCATGCACTTATCAGGCATAAGGTTGCTATTACGTGCAAGTTCAGGTGCACCTTGGCCATGTACAAATGCTATCCATTTTGCATAAACATATACGAGCATCGCACATATACACATACGAGTGAGGCATAGCTCCTCCTTTAATACTTGATTTGTCTTTCAAGCACAGTTATTTTTTAAAAAATTATCCAATATAATTTAATTCTAATGCCATAATATATAAATTAGGAATCAAATATTTTATAATACCTTGTAACTATGTAATCGTGACAACTTTGAAGTTCCCTCACATCCAGTAAAAGGTCACCAATATTTTATTCCTCAACTTAAGATTTTTTTTTTTTTCAAAATATTGTCTCTAAATTTCAATAGATGACCTAGTTATATTCCCTTTAGTATTTAATGTCCCATAATATTATGTCAGTCTTATTTCTTTCATCAAGAAAAAAAATGGAAATAATTTCTTCATCTCTCTTCACCATCCTCTTATAGAACAAGTAAAAAAATATATATCCTCACTCATCATGATCCGTACACTATAGTTGGTTCAAATTTGTTGTCCTTCGATTTCTTGCCTGCTTATTTTTTTAACAACCATCCTTGGTTATGCTCTTTCCTTTCAATAATTTTAACTCTGGCTCTTTGATCTTAAAAATACTATAATCATATGATAGTACGATATAATAATAATGCTACACTTATCATTGATCAAGAAATCCAAAAATAACTTGAATCACTTTTGGGTCAGTTGTGGGCGAGGAGGAATTCAAACCCCCAAACACCACAGTTATTAGCGATGTGCTCTAATCCTCATAGCCATCTTCAGTAAACAAAATCCAATGGAAACCCCCAAATTTTTGATAAACGAAATGTTTTGGTCATCCAGTTCAGTAGCATAAGAAAAAAGAAATTCTGATGTATTCCACTGGATACACAGCATCCTAAGCCAGCTGCATCTGGTTACCTGAGCCGGCAAGGGCCCATATTATTTGGGGCGACTAGCAATGTGGTACCGATAGTGGCCCTACCCAGTACCCCCTGGGTGGCTGAGGACACGGAGATACTGACCATGGACGGTGCCATCAGGCATTTGGTCCGGACAGTAGCTAGGGCAGAATTAGTTCCGGCTGTGAATTCTTCAGCTGTTGTGGAGATGGTGCCAACCATGTCATGAGATTAACAAAAACCAACACAATAGATCAGCAAAATGCAAGAATGGATCAAAAACTGTAGCAAAATAGATCAAGAAGATATTGCCATGACAAACCAAGAACGAAGAAGCTGTTTGAGGATTTGGTCCAGGCAGAACTGTATTGCAACCACCGTCCATATTAGCTATAAATTATAGGGAATGCTCACTATCTACCAAATTCTGAATGGAATAATAATTCGGTTGTATCTCTTCTATTTACCCTCTTCCTGTCTTTTTGTCATCTCTTTCTTCCCTTCCTGTCTTCTCTTCTCTCTTTCCGTCTTTCTTTCACTATTCTTCACAAAACCATCAAAAACCATGTGATTGGAAGCAATTTCATCACAAATTGGCTTCGTAGTTTGGTTTCTTTCGATGGGAAATCAGCACAATAACTTTTTTTTTTAACAAATTGTGATTCCCTGATCTCCAGGATCTGCTTCGTTGAGTCTGACAATCTGTCAGTTCTTGCAATTTGCAATCTTAAATTCTACATTATGCAATTCTACATTTTACATTTTGATGCAGATCCTAATCCTGCAAAACTTCCATAAACTTTCAATCCCAGCCTGTACAAATGCTCATGCAAGCCAACCATGCAAGATTCTAAAGTATGCAAATTCTGGATACTGAAATTTCAGACTTGCATTTCAATTAAGAATTCTGATGGTAGCTACATGTCACGGATGGCTAAAAAGCATAGAGATTATGCGCCACGCAGACATAAGACACGGGGAGGACACCCATATGTACAGCTTATATGTACAAAAATATATATATGGCACATAATTGTCTAAGAGGTTAGTGAGCAAGCAACTCAAGCAAAGCCAAGTGGGGTAAAGCCAATGAGTAATGTGTAACCGAGAAGATGAATAGTCTTGAAGAGCTTGAGGGGTAACTTCCGAGGGAGCTTGTAAGAGTGAGTGCCAGAGAAATATTCTGTACTCTAATACTCGATTTCTATAGTAAAGAGTTTTTTCTCTAAAAATATTAGATCTCTATATACTTTAGGGTAAAAATATCATCGGAAGACCGACTTGTTTACATCACATAAAACTTGCTAGGCAAATGCCACACAGGTGACTAAAGAAAAGTGTCATCTCGTGATATATAACTAAATTACACTGCAATTCACCATTCTTAGATATGAAGTTTGCTTGAGTTTGGTTCTGAATTTATCTTCCGCAAAAAAGAATATATGCCCTTAATTATTGGCCTTTGATATAGCATTTACAAACATCGAATCAAGGCCAAGAAATCCACCAACCAGTTTCTACTATGTTGTGCCTTTGTGTGTGTTTCTGTCTGATTAAGAAGGGACTATAGAAATTAATCTCTCATTCTCATGGATTGTGAGGCTTTCATCCTAGTCATTTACCATATTCCAAATAAGTCGCTGACTTACTTGAATACTAGTGCAATTACATCATCCCTTGCAGTTGAACACACCTATTCGGGTTCAAAGAGAGAAGGTAAACAACAGGAGCAAGACCAAATTAAGCTACTATTAGAAGAAAGTCTTGCAGAATTCAACGGAATAATACACAAATTCGTCTCTAAATACTTAGCAAATATCAAGGATATATGGCCAAGGCAAGGAGTTGTTACAAAGAATCAAGCCAATAATGAAGCTAATCTTGCCAACGAAGTAGTCGCAGCAAAATATCTATCCAAAGAGCGCTGCAAATCCAGTACTAAATAAAGGATAAAGTTGATGAAGCAAAATTTTATAATAAATCTATTTGAACTGTCATAGTTTATGAATAAAAATGTTTAAAACCAAACATGTAGAAAAAGTAAGTTATGTAGGAATAAGAAAGTTGAGGTTGATGAATGAACTTTTCTTTTCCACATCCTCATCCATCTCGTCCTTGGCTCGTGAACCAAAGAGAGGTTACAGGTTATCTTAAAAAATTGCAATTGCATTCTTAAACGGAAAGCATTGGTATACAACTATCGGTTTCCCATCATAGACTAGAGAAAAGAAAAGGTAGGATATAGAGAGAATGGTACATTCAAGAACAGTAAGAACTCCTTAAAATGCAATGTCAAACCTGCAAAAAATCTAGTCCTATCTGTCGCAAACTATTAAAATACTTGCTATCGCTATTTTGTTAAAATGACTTTTGCCTTAAGGAAGAAGCCCTAAAGCTCCTCATTTAATAGTACCTGGTACTCTTATAGCGGTTATTCAACTAATAGCAAAAATGCCGACATCTTAGATAAGAACTTTTCTTATTTAATCCTAAGATTGGCGGGTTAGTTTTATATCCAATGCGGACTCTTCTTTATTGAGTCTTCCCTTTAACCCCAACGACATAGAGAAAAAAGATAATATAAAAAATGATGATATTCATAAATGTCTAAAATTATACATATAGAAGATAAAATGATAAAAAAATATTTAAAGTGATTAGCACATTTAAATTGTAAGCCAAATAAAGCACTTGTCAAAAAAGGGTGAGTTAATTATAATTAAATGAAAAAAAAAACGTGAAGATAGATAAAGGAAAACTTGAAAAGAAGTGATAAAATGATTTTATAATGCATCAGCTTAGGTTTAATATTGTACTAAATCGAGTAAAATTTAAAAAGCTAATTCATACAACCAATCTAACCTATATTGTTGTTGTAGCAAGGAATAACGAGTTAAATGTAAAAAGCTTATTCATATAACCAATCTAACATATATTTTTGTTGAAGCAAGGAGTAAGGAATCTTACGTAGACATGATCGACATCAATCAAGATGAAACTGATCCAAATTGAAAGTTAGAAGAGAACAATGTTCACAAAGTACTAGGAAGTTACCAGTTTAACCAATCCGCTCATGCATTTGCACAGCACAGTACAAAATTCCCTTTTCTAACCATTGTTTGAACACTGAGGATTCTCTAAACCTTGAACAATATTACCAAGCCATATTAGTTTCCAGTTTTCACCTTCATAACAAAGCTTGCTCACAAATGCAGCCTTTTTGCTTATCCATGGTCAAAGAGTGGTTTATAGTAGTAAGCCAATTAGTTAATTACAAAGTTCTAGTTTCACAATAAATAAACTGCAACATCAGCAACTGACAACATTTAACTCTGAATCTCCAAGAGTACAAATTGGGGTACACAATGGAAGCACTATTAGCAAAACAAGCCTATAGCTGTAGAATATATATGGAGCAGTCACATCAACAACCTCTAGAAAACAGGCAACACAATAGCTACTAAATGGCTTACACATACTATTACTTGACAACAAACTTCTATTTCAGCACCACTGCCTACCTTCCATCCTTGGGAACAAGAATGTTCTTCGGCCAGTGGTATTTGTCATGAGCATAACAGAAACCAACACAGCAGATCAGCAAAATGCAGCAACAGATCAGCAACAGTAGCAAAATAGATCAAGAAGATACAATCATAAGAAACTAAGAATCAAGACGCTGTTAGAAAATTTGTTAAGGGCGGAACTGTTCTGTGACTGACATCTAAAGTGGCTGGCTATACAATTGGATGGTGAGGATTGAATAATAATTCAGTCTGTGTTGCACTTCTGTTTCCCTCTTTCTATCTCTGTACTCACATTCTTCCCTTCCTATCTTTCCTTTCCCTTCTGCTTATCTTCCTCTATAGTCTTTCTATCATTTTTCTTCCCTAAACCATTGTGCTAGGCTGCAATTTCTTCACAAACTAATGGGCTCCTCCCCAAACTGAGGCAACTCTTCCTCTCCTATTTGGATTTAAGACTCTCATCGCAGGTAGATAGCTTCAAAGAAGATGGACAACGAAGATCATGAGTGTTCAAAGGATGTAACTTCCCTGGCTAATACATCTGCATCTAAGCACAAGAGGGGCAAGAACAAAAACAAACAAAAATAAGGGGCCAAGTCACCCACCCCACCTGGATGAAGCTCCTGCCTTTTAGTTAAATTTCCTTATGCTTTGGTTATGTATTTTAATATTATTTTGTGTTGTTTCCTTCACTTTGTCATTGGAGTTTCCCTCTATTTATTAGATAGCCTTGGGGTATGGCCTACCTGTCTTGGATCTCTTCCCAAGCTCCACATTTCGAAAGCTCCTGCGGGTATGCCCTGAGATTCTTACTCATCTGCTTGGCCTCAAGCTATAACTTACGACAAAGAAATATCCGAGCAGTTTTTTTTCAACACATTCTCATTTCCCATCCATGATACTGATAACTTACCAAAACAGAGAGTCACAGAGGGCTTGTAGAATATGTAAAATCATTTCCATTAATTAAGGAATTGAGTCAGTAGCTCTTTGATTGTCAATTAGAGAAGTTGGGTATCAGATACCACATAGATTGGCTGCAGTGCAAGTGGGATATTGTTATTAGTATGATCTCATAGTCACTGCACTGGTATGATCTAATATTCTACTATCATCAAATTTTTATACTCAGTGGCTACTTTCATCACTTGTGTTCTATCATATGCATGCATGGTAAAGCTCTAGAATAGAACAATGTAACTATAGAATGACATAATAATAGTCTCTAGTTGCTTAAACATCACTAATCCGCATATTAGTGATTCCAAAAGACTAGTATATATTTTCCCAGATGATAGGAAGATCTTCATTGAACCGGAAAGTACTGACAACTAGTTGGCAAGCTCATTTACTTTGTTATGACTTTTCTTGATATTGTCTCCTTGACTAGTGTTGTGAATCAGTTTTTCTCATATTCCCAATATGTCTTAAGAGATATCTTAAAGGTACATTAGGTCTAGGTATACTTTACAATGATCATAGTCATACTCAGGTCAAGAGACTTTCTAATGCCAATTGTGTTGGATCATCGTACAATCAAAAGTCTACCATCGGCTATTATATCATTGTTAGAAGTAATCTTGTGCCATGGAAGATAGGAAAAAAAAGGCGGTAGAAAGTTCAAGTGCGAAATTGAAATATCATGCGTTGACGCATATCACTTGTGAAGTGATGCAACTACAACAAGTACTTAGATTTTTTTGGTTTTAAGAGTTTTTAGCCTTCTCAACAATGGTGTGATGATCAAATAGTCATCCAAATTGAATCAAATCTAATATTTCATGTACACGGTAAACAAATTGAGATAGATTGTCATTTTGTTTCGTGAAAATTTCCAACAGAGTTTGATTCACGTTATCATGTGAGAACTAAATTTCATTTTACATACATTTTCACCAAGTTCTTAATTAGAGTTCAATTTACGTTTATTGGTAACAAACTGGCACAATCAATATCTATACTCCAACTTAAGAGGGAGTGTTTAGATATACTATTAAAATATGCTTTAAGATTTACTATAGTAAATTCCTTTTTAAGGGTAGTTTAGCACTTGTAATATATATAAAAAACTCTATATATACATGTGAATAAAACCAAACTAAGCATGGGGTATTCTCTAATCACATTCTCTTGTTATATTTCTACTCTTTCCAAACTTAGAGAGATTCTTTTATTCAGATTTTAGCTTTTCAAAAACCTCAGTTTTGAGTTACTCTTCTGTTAAAGGAGTTTGGTTGCTATACATTTGGCTGATATTTTGAGTATTCCCCACAAGGGGGAAATAGTGTCTCAAAATCAATGGGTGGACATTGGATATATCCAGGTTGTAACAGCTTTGAGGGAAACACCACAAATTTACATCCCACCCAAAATTTGAGACCTACCTTTGCCCATGTCTCCAGGAATGAGGATGCGCCACGCAATTGTAATATGGGGTATCTTCCCTTGCAAGGGCAAGCTAGAATATATGAATCTTAATAAACTCATGGTTTTTGTTTCCTCTTGTAAGAAAAAGCCCTTAAATTTTCCTTATCTCATATTGTCTCACCCAATAAGCTCTTTCTCTTGCAGTTGATAATATGGTCCATGGAGACATTCTCAGTAAGGTGTTTGAGCATTTCAATGTGAATATGGATGGAGATGCCAACTGGAGTACAAGCAAGGGGAAATTTCACTCTCACTTCCCTAAAGAGAATGAAATTCAAGAAAGAAGCTTTGGGAAAGCAGATGGGATTAAAGGGAAATACTATTGCAGTTTATAAGCTATCAGTCCAATTTGCTATTGCTTCCTCTTGCTCCTTCCTAAACTTCTCCTTTTGCATCTGCCCAGATCAGTGATCCTCCTTGCTTTGAAACCCTACTCTGGTTTCCTGTCACATCACCTGGCTTCTATTTTATTGGTCTACCATCGCCAGCCTTATCTTCTACTGTTCCCAGTTACTTGGCTGAGTAAACCACTGTCCCATCTTCCCGTCCTTCTACGACTGCTGGATACTAAGGGATTACTTGTTTATGGCTGCTACTATCTAACTTAGTGGCTAACACACTTTCCAGTATAGAAAAAATTTCGGAATGTCTAGCCATCACCATTATCACTCCTAAAAAGATTGATGAGATTGTATGTAGCAAGGATGGTGATTCCTATGCTAGAGAAATCATTGCTGTTCCTCTAATTGACCCTATTGCAGAGCCACCATTTTCTTTCAATAAAGGGACACTCAAATATGAGGCCAACTTGTGTATAGGATAATCTAATGGCCTGATAGATAAGATAATCAGCACCCTACACTCCTATTCCTACTAGTCTGTACTTCCTAAAACAGTCCATTAGGCTTTTCTCTCGTGTCGTGATTATGGGGAAAAAACAAAAAAACAGCCACGCCTAGCTGCAGAAGCCCTTCCAAACACCATTATATTTTTGGAGCCACATCACCATGGACTTCATTGAGAAATCGCCTATAGCTGCAGGAAAAAATACTACGTTTGTTACAGTGTATAGAATGAGCAAATATGCTCATTTCATTGACCTATCACATTTTCGAAAGTAGATACACTTTCCATACATAGTAAGACAAGATGGAATTCCTTCAAACATTGTAACAAATAGAGAGAATACCTCATCTCAATTTCCTCCATCCTTGAAAACGTGGGGTGAAATTGATGAAATTAGGATTTCAAAAAGGTAAATCAATGGCAGCCAAACGTAGCAACTGCTGTATCAGAAAAACAGAAAAGTGGCACCAGTAAGTCTAATCAGCAATTAACTAAATAGAATCAATTAACTTTAATAATAGGTAGTTCAACAGTTCAAACAGGATTTTAAAGCTGTAGTAGAATCAAGTGAGCTCTAATTGACATAAAAAAGAATTGAATACGCGTAAAACATAATTCTGGTGCGGTTAAACTTATACGAAGGCATATGCACACGTGTAAAGATTGGTAAATGAATGAATCTGCTATTTTCTCCTACAAACATCTTCCTGTTAATCCTTGTGGTTGACATGGCAAAGGTTAATTCAAATGGATACAAAAAAAAGTCAGCTTACCATTTAATAGAGACAATTTGATTTCCCAATAGATAAAGATAATAATGCAGTTAACTGTATTGACCTAAGAATTTGATATTCCCTTGAAAGTCAACATATCTTAACATTCATACCAGCGAGCTAATTATCCATTTCAAGTGTCAACTATATTCAATTTCTTGAATATATAATCATAATAGGTTCCTATTGAAAAAAAAAATGAATATATAATTATTTGAACATCTCAATTTGTCAACTGATTGATATACTAACTAAAAAAGGAATACTCAATGTCAACATCAATTAAGCCAATTCAACGCCAACTTGCACTTTAATTGAAATCTGGATAACTATCCTAATTTAGCAACTGATTGATATAATATCAGGGAAAAAAAATACTTAACGTCAGCATCAATTGTGTCATCCAACATCAACCTAATTAATATACTAATATACTAACATAACATCAGTGGATATACTAATATAACATCAATTAGAAACTAATTGATATACTAATATAACATCAGTGGACGGACATACCATAAAAAAAAATAGACTTGTACCCAAATCATCACCATATCAAGCTATAGTGACCTAGTCCAGCTAGGTTAAAAATGTAATGACAACCAGTGCACAGAAAGAGCAATTTGTACGAAAAGAGAGAATAGTTAGGTTCAGTTATCGACTGTGGATGGAAATATTTCAAAAACAAAATCTTTTCTGTGCCACATAAAGAGTGTAACGTGACAAGTTTGCTAAAGCTACACAGATAGAATGAAGAAACCATAATATTTACACAAGTTTAAGCAATCATTATCACTTTACGAAAAACTACTAATAGGAAATTGTATTGGCATTTTTCAAATATTGAAAAAATGTAAGAAGTGTTATCCCGATCCTGCGATACTGGGTCAATCACAACATATGACAGAATCAATCCTGAACCATCGAAAGCTATGGGAAAGAAACACTGAATTAAAAAAAAAAATACCTCAAAGCGACGAACTATTAAATCGATTTCTTGTTAAAGCTAACCAAAAAGCACGACTTTCCGAAATTCCTCATTTGGACAAGTAACTTGAAAAATAAGTTACTAACACAATGCAAGCAACAAAATCGGGTAGAAATTTACGGATGTCTGGCATTACAGCGAATTTGCAAAGACGAAGAAGTCAAACCTCCCCTAGAAGAGAGAGAGAAAGATCTGAAGAGAAGAGAGAGATTGTCTAATAAATATAAGGACATGCTAAATTAAAAATAATATAGT
>JAODPA010053909.1:16869-35124 GCA_025585075.1 Nepenthes mirabilis
AGTCATTAGATATTTATTGCAATAGTCGGAGGCCGCATAAGAGCTCCCCCTTATTCTAAAGGAAAGCGCTCCCTTAATTTAGAGATCATTACTTTTGAGATAATTGTTTACTCATACAGAAAAAATACCTAACCAATAAAAAAACACTCTAAACATTAAATGTATAGTTTATATTATTTTTTCATTATAGAGAGGCTTCAATGACATTTAATTTCTAATAATTCTTAGAATATTTTTTTTACGTAAAGAAGAGTTTTTCATGATATCCCTTAAGAAAGAAAAAAAAAAAATTCCTTCTTTGAGCAAGTTATTAATTTATGCCTTAAAAATTATTAGTCATTCATAACCTAAAAGCACATTGAAACCTATTAGCCACGTATTGATGGATATTATCTGATACTGGCGCGGTCACCAAATCTAGTGTTCTTGGGACACCAAATTTAGTGTGAGAACTTCTATAGAATAAAGTTATTACAATAACAATAGCTATTATTAGAAATAATTTGGACCATTGGATCATTGATCTATTAGCCCATGTTGCACGGCAAGGGCTGCTTCGCACCTTTTGGTAATAACAACCGTTGTCATGGTAACAACTACGATAAATTATTATTGTAGCTGCTGCTGATAAATGACCCAGAATTGCATACATATTCCTTATGCTTTTAGATTAAAGTTGATGTAGCTATTGTCCCTGTAACAATATCACTTAATAGAGATGACTCAGGGTACAACAAAAATAGGTTGCTTTTCTTGCAAATAAAACAATTATCGAATAAATTGTCTCTAATTCACAATTCACCGAAGAAATTCAGAGCACTGAGCATTAGTGCAGCTGGAGGGAACCTAACTGAGGAAGGATACTCCCTACAAATTAAGGGAATCCTCCAAGGAAGCAGGGAAAGAATTTACAACAAGCATGGAATTTAGTTTTCATGGTTGTCTTGATTCTCTTGAGATGGATCTATCTTCAGAATGAGAGGCTGCTCGAGGTCTGGTGCAGGATAATCAGCCAAAATGTGCGGCTCGGGAGAGGCTCCAACATCTGTATTCTGCGTTAGCGCTTCATCTAATGCATTCTTTGCCACTTTAGCGACGCAAATCATAAGAATTACTGCATGCAAACCGCCAAATTTATATCATCAAATGTTACAAATCTTAGCAAGTCAATCTGTCATGACCTGAAGATTATAGGATTAAGTTCAACCACATAAACAATCTCTCTGTAACGTAGAGAATCCTATTAGGTTCCTACCATTTTTTATCCTTCCTCATGCTACCTAAAGTAATGGTTTTATCCTAACAACTAGGATAACTACCATTATGACAATATATTGACATGCTTTTGACCCATCCTATAATTTTAGCTATTTGAGTTGTCAGGATGAAATATTTACTGACAAAAGTATGGAATAACTCTGGCAACAGCTGAGACTGCTACATCTAACCTCTCTATGCCCCACTGAGCTACTCTTTTTTCGTCCCTAGCAAGTTATCAAAACTAGGAGATCATGAAGACTGGAAATACAGAAATCACAATCATCTCCATTTCAGTAGCTTTTAGTGAAATATTCACCTAAGCTGACTTCCAAAATTTGTGATTAACTTGATTATAACTTCCCAAATAGGGGACAGATCTAGACATATTTTGTGATCATCCAAATTAATTGGTTGCCTTCATCTTCCTTCTAGCTAACTAGTGCTCAGCTAGCTCAAACATAGCACAAGATATCCATGATCCGATGAAAATTCTTCCTCTTTTTCTGTTTTCCCCTTTTCTTCTGAGTTGATATATAACAAATAATTGAAGTCACTGTAAATTCTACTTACATATTAAATAACACTTACCTGACACCACAAGGCCTGATATAAGAAATACCTGCATCCAGAGGGGAGCACAAATCAGTATCAAAAAAAAAAAAAAATCATAGATAAAGAACATAATAATGATAAACGCATAGTTTTGGGGTAAGTTTTATAAATCTGTTTTCGTCATTCCACTCGATCTAATTCAATATTCTCCAAAAGTACAAGTAATTATAAATTGCTCTTTACCACATCACTCAATTTTCCTAGGTTGAACCATTTATTTCTTTTCTCCAACCTCAACTAATTCACATTTCTTCACAAACACTTAGCCCTATGTTTTAAGTGCTTAAATCATCTTAAATATTATTTCCTTATTTTATCTTCTATAAATACAAATTCTAAATATTTATGAATGTTGCTATTTTTTATCTTATCTTTTAGTTCGATACAGCCAACAATGTTACAAAGAGAACAGCAGCATAAAACTCTCAAAGCAGTGCTGCTAGGTAAATATGCTCAAAAGATCAACCTTTTGCAACTAATGATTACAATTAAGATACACTAATCGCAGAGTTTTGAGGATAGTGATGACAACAACAATGGCTGCTAGCAGAGCACAAAAGTAATAGCTGCCTTTAATTTCTAACATCTACCCTTAAACTCAAGATGCTGATTTAAACAAAAACCCCAAACAAATGAAATGACCACCAACTGCTGTTAAAACAAATTTTTATGTTGTTTTCTCCCCTTTTCTCTAATATACAAGTTAATACAGTTCAACAGAAAAGGATTACATCTATTGGCTTGAAGCAAAAAGAAAGTTCCCTCTTCCACTAGACTAAATTGCACAACTGCAGTTACTCCTGAAAGATGAAATTCTTGCAGGATTCAAATGCAACAATGTCCCGCTCATGTAAGGCTACACTCAGGCCTCTCATTTAGGTTCAACAGAAATTGTCAGTCAGATAAATAAACAGAATGAACTGATGATATTAGAAGGGTGGCATGGCACATGAAACTTCCATATTGTGGACTCTT
Source organism: Nepenthes mirabilis (assembly GCA_025585075.1). NCBI lineage: Eukaryota > Viridiplantae > Streptophyta > Magnoliopsida > Caryophyllales > Nepenthaceae > Nepenthes > Nepenthes mirabilis. Next base: position 19,717 of record JAODPA010053909.1, read on the forward strand.
TAGAAGGTCGGAAATTCAAAACCCTACCCACGCATTGTTGTGAGGTTGTTTTGTGGCATGAATTCATAACCTCAATATCAAAATAGTGCATCAACCTTATTGTTGCTTCAAGATTCATGCACATTTTAAGTCTGGGTGAAACCATGAAGAGATAAAAATTACCCAGCGGGACAGAGAAAACTCGTGCCACCCATGCGTCACATCAGAAATATCCTTCAGTGTTGTTCCGCAATAGACTAATGCGAGCGTCATTGGCTGTGACAAGAGGGACAAAATGCACATTAGTTATGGAAATCAAGTTTTCATACTCTAATACAGCAAAATTCTCATCTTCAGATGTAAAAAGTCTTCTATAATGATTTCGAGTAAATGTATGAGGACCACAGAGTACAATATGAAATATAGAGATTCCACCTTATAATAATACATGAAGATAAATCAAGTATACAGAAATGCCAAATATTCCAAAAAAAAAAAAAATTGTCTGAGAAGTAAAAGCAGATTACAGAATACATATCCATGGCAGTCAGAAGCTCCTATTGTCCCTTAACAACACATTTTCGAATTTCTATTTTCCAGTAAATTTTCAAGAAAATAGTCTCAGTTTTCTATATTGAAAAAGGCCTATCATTAGTAATCAAGGGAATTAAAAAAGATATCCCTCCTTGACTGAATAACCACCTTGACTTAAACACTAGCTAACAACTAAAATCTGCGAACCATAAAGAAATCTAGTTATTTGAGGAAAGCTAGCACCTTAATGGAAAATTACAAAATTTGTGCCCTTAATTTAGATTCCTTCCCCCATTCTAGCTAACAGCCAACTTCTCATTGCACCTATATCTAAAGTCATAAGATGAGCACAATATGCAAAAAACAATGAGGCTTGTCTAAGAAATCTTAGATGAACACATTGAGATATTGATAATACATCCATGTCTTTTAACTGACTAAAAACAAAAGGTAGAAGGGTATCAAGTAAGAAGGTATGGCCATTCAATCTTGAGAATTAATCAGCATTGAAATTGGAGATAGAAATAGAAAAGGTTTAACACTAAAATGTTTCAATTCGGATTTATTAGACTCGTGGCCCAAAAGGTAATTAATGAAGGTAATTAATAAGTTAAGGATAACAACCGGGATTATTTATTGCAGACAAGATTAGGCTAATAAGACGAGGAGGCCAGACGAGTTTGATTCTTGGAACCATTAGAAGGATATTTTAGTAATTTTTCACCGACAATTAGTAATTATTTTTAGTACTTTATAATATTAAATACAACTTAATGTAATTTTAGTATATGGTTGTGTATAACTAAAAGTTGAGAACTAAATAAATTAGTGCATTAAATAATAAAATCAATTTATTAATTATGATTTGTGAATGTGTGATACATTTATGCCCCTTTTACGTCAAAGTCCCCTCAGCTATCCCATGCATGTAATGTGAATTGGAGATTAAGGCTACTTAATGCAGGGGATATTTGGATGATGCATCTGGAAGAGGAGAGTGTATTTGAGGGGCATGCTCATACTATGTAATTAATATGTTGGGTTCCATGATAATTGAGTGTATCTATGTAGTTTGGTGGCTGAGTCTCCTTGGGTTTCCATATCTTGAGTCTATATGTTGCATCGATTTTGAGAACAGAGGTTAGAAGGAACGTGTGAGCCAACTGTTGTTGCTGCTGCTTTTTATTTGCCGAGGAAAGTCTGGCAAGGCAAGTGAAATTTCCACTCATTTTGATGTTAATATGATGTTCAGTGAATTTCCATTTCGTTGGTTTATCATAGCCTCTTCTAAGTATCATGTTTTATCATCCTTATCAGCTCTGCTGTTTTTTGAAAATCATGGACAAATCATATATAAGTATCATCAGTTCATTACACTTAGCTCAGAATTATATAATTCAGTATTTTATCTCACTAAGTATGATTAATGAATGTTTGACTAGAAATGAATTACTGTAATCAAGTGAACAGTATTTGTTCGTGGAGAAAGATGATGAACAGTAACGCCGGGAGGAAACCAGTTTCCCAACCATTTTTGGGTCAACCGTTTATATGTTAAATCACAGCATTTATGTTCGTATACTCACCATTCTTAGACTATGATATGCTATGTGTAATATTTCATTGATGAAACGAGGTTTCAATTAGTAGAAGGTGTAGAAATTGATTGATGAAGAATGGACGTTGAACATTGTAAGTATAGAAAACCAGGCTTGAATTTGGATGTCGTTCGATTGAACTTTTTTTTCACAATCCTCTTGTGGAGGTCAGCCCGCTTGAGCTTGCTTCTTGCGATCATCTCGTGGAGGTCCTATTCGCTGAGCCTTTCTTCCTACAGAACTCGCGCAGATTGCTGTATAGCTGCTCGAGCCTTCTTCTTGCAAACCTCTCGCGAATACCTATCATTGTTCACTCAAACACTAGCACTGGCGAGCTTCACATGGGCCTTAAAATGAGATTAATAAACCAGTGAGTTTAGTAATGATTGAGTAGAATTTCACGGGTCAGCTTGCATTTAGTATTTTGCTTTGTACTTAGTGTCTAGGAGGCATTGTGTTTAGGCCATATAGCTTAGTAAGTTGTGATAGGCCCAGTAGGATGATAAAAGTCGGATATTTAGTTCATTCTCTTGGTGATTGTTTATTTGCATTAACTTAGATCACGTGCGTGACTTTAAAGGAAATTATATGAAAATACTATAGTTTTTTTTTTTAAAATGAAATATGCAAAACCTTAGTATGGTTTATAGTTATCCAATACTGATTTTCATATCCCGATGAATTAAGATCTTTGTTCTTGAAGTAATGTTTATAGCCTAGTAAACAATACATGTTGAAATATCATGGGATATCGTACCAAGAGATACTGAATTTGACATGTGGATTTGAGATAGAATATTTCATACTCCTTGTGGGCATGGATCCTAATCGAACCACGGGAATACGAGCACAGTATATTCTAGGTTTACTCTGAGGAGATTACAAGAATATTAATCGTTTAAGTTGAGTACGATACTTGCGCAACAAGGGTAGAAAGGTATCATCAGACAAAATTGGTTGTTTGTCAAATTTACGAGCAACAATTACCGTGTAGTTATTACCCAATCATTGGTGGCAGGTGCACTTACAGTGACAAAATAAGATTCGAGAAAATTATAATGATATCACATATAATTATAATCTCTATTGAGATAGGTTCAGTAGAACCTATATTAGTATTGATATTTGGATTTGGTGAAATCCTAATAGAGTTCATATGTTCAGTTTTAATAGAAACCTTTGATAGTAGTTTCTTGTAACTCTTGAGTCGTGCTTTCGACGTGGCGATAAGTCTCCAATAGTTGATGATTGGTTGCATACTATTATTACTCTTATATATTTGTAATTGTTATCTGAGATGCTTATTGATCATTGTTATTATTAATTATATTACTTGCTGGGCATTGAACTTACCCTTACGTTTTCTTGACTTTAGCATAAAGTAGGTTGATAGTATGCTAGTGGAGATCATACAGTTGCTGAGGAGATTTCAAGTAGAGAGATGATTTTAGAATTTAGCAGCTTCATATCGAGATAATGGAAGATTTTTTTTCCATTTTGATAAATGGTGACTAGTATGTCGGGATCTTGAGTTTTATTTTGTTATGGGCATTTATGCAATATTTTGTTTAGAGGGGTTTGATATTTACGATGAATAGTTTTTAATGATGGATTTATGATGAGCATTTATAATTTGAGTTTTTCCGCGTGGTCGGTTAGGCCTAGGCAGAGTGATTTGGGTCAAGGTCGCCACAAAAGGTGAATAAGAATCACTTCTAGAATAAAAAAAAAAAAAAAGCTTTAGCAGAAGGGGTTAGTAACTGCATCTGTGGTTTGCTGGTAAAGAGAACAAAAAAGAGGGCCACCAAGAAAAAGGAACAACCGAATTGCATAAGGTGGATGCCAGAAGTAGAACAACCAACACTCAAAACTTCATTGCTTAATCAAATAGAAAACCTATTCTTTATCTTCTGATATCTTATTTTTCTAAATATGGGCCATCAGCAACTAAGAAAGCTATATGCAGATGTGCATAATTCTTTTTTGGAACATATTTCCATTTATGTATACTTATGACTACTTTTGCTCTTTCTCTCTGAGACACGTGCACACACACATGGTGCTCACACAGATGCATTACAGGCTGTCCTTTATGTGATATTCTTTAATGATTCTAACCATGATAGACTAGGGGAAAAAACGTCCCCACCAAGCGTGCACACACACTCTCTCTCTTTCTCAATCAATTGATCGATTGATCAATCGAGCGCTCTCTCTTTCTCTCTCTCTCGCTCTCACAACACATGCATTAGAGGCAATGCCCAGAATTCTATCATCATTTCCCTTCTAACCATGATATAAATGCATTGCATGCTAGGTCAAGAATGCGACCCCTCATTTCCAGTGTAACCATGATAAGTTGGTTTTGTTTTCTCCTATTTTAAAATTACTATTATATTATCATGACACCCTTTCGCATGTCATGCAAAGCCAGAAACAATTAATAGAAAATATCGATGTTGGCTCTGGGGGTCAGATATATTTCTGTTGTGTATTCTGATATGCTATATCTTTCCTTGCAGGCACAATTTTGTCCCTAAATCCTTTGTCATTTTTCCTAGAATATATCATAGAGAGGTGTATATATTTGGTTGTAATCAAACATTTTAGATGTCAATGAATGTTCACTGGGGGAAAAGAAAGAGAGAAATAATGAAACACAGAGGAAATAAAACTTGAAAACTCACATATGGATCACATCCCGAGTGTCATTGATATGTAGTTGCGTAATTTTGATGAAAATGGAATAAAAAGCATCACAGCAAAACCTGGCTTCCTAGAATTACAGCTAATGATCAAGCGGATATATCTGATGTATAAAGATGATTGGACCATCCAACCATACAGAATTCTAGGAGTACTTTTTGTTCGTCTTATTTTCTTCTTCCGCCATCATCAAACTTTCTGTTTCTCTTTGTTCAAAAATGCAAAAAAAAAAAAAAAGGAACAATTATTCTCAAATAGTCACGAGACTAGAATGATAAAGTTTGGCTTATAGATGACTACCAACAGAACCATACTAACACTTAGCTTCACAATAACGATGCTTATGCTTGCACAAAAGAAGAAAGCAAGGGATGCTCACCCCTTGCATATAAATTAGTAAATTGTCTACTTGAAAGACATAACAACCAAGAGAGTACTAAATTAAAGAAAGAATGATAACAACTATTCATTATATAATATAACAACATTTAAATATTTAACTGGAGTGAATTCAATCAATGTGAGTAATTAAGCAGAAATAATACCATCATTCCTAACCAGGAAGCCAGGATATACTCCCACAGCGGAACAGGAGTTACTGACAAAAAGTAATTCAACATGTTGAATGGAAGCACAGGAACAAGCCGAAGCAGCAAAACAATCTGTCAGATAATAAACAATATTAACAGACAATAGTACAGGACGAACACAATAAGTTGGTGAGGGAGACAATGTAATAAATGAGTTATTACAAATTTTGGAGTTTGGACTTCCTCTTCCTTAAAAATATAACACCCGTATCGTCGTAATAGCAACTCAGCAAATGTTTACTTTGTTTCTACAATTTTGTGGTTCTTCCAAATGTACACCTACCAACAATAACTTGGCCAGACTCCAATCTCTTAACAAACAGGCCTTGTTCTTTATTATTCCTACCTTGATAGACAGGATCATAATACTATTCAAATAATGCCCATACATGGAGCAAGTGGTTCACCCTATGTACTTCTGTGAAAATCTTCTAAAAAGGAAGTTCAAAAATAAAGTTCAGGAGACTAAAATAAGCAAAGGAAATAAGAGGAAAAACCTGGATATCCCATTAAGAAATCCCATCAACAAACTCAATTGAAAATTCTTGTATACCTCTCCCAGCTGTAAAAAGTTTGCAGGAAAAGTATATGCAATGTCTGAATAATTTAACACATCTTTTTTCCTGTGGACTTTGCACTATCTAAACCCAGAATCATATCAATCATCAGGATGAATGTTTAGAAGCTATCACATTTGCAATAAGGTACATGTGGCCTGGTACACAAAGCATAGAAAAGTAATTGGTATGCTAAGACACAGTATTTAGAAGGCTTTGGGGAATCTGGTTAGAACCTTAGCAGTCTTTTGGAGTGGCTCAGATTTCCGTTCAAATGGGATGGACAGATTACTGATGATTTCTTGAAGTCTGATTTGACTACATAGAACTCCCACTGTAAACTTTTCTCATAATACAAAGGCTTAACAATCCCCACATACATACCGATAGATTTTGACATTCAACAGCATCTCATCATACCTGATGCAATAACATGTGCCTAGCAAGACCCATTAAAATGGATAGCACGATGTGAATGTACAATAATGTGGGTCGGAATCCCTAATTAATCACTCATCCACAAACATGTAGCTTGGACTGGTTCAACCAGTTTACATGCTAATCACAACTGCTAGCTCATTACACATCATCATCCCACTTCATTAGTAGTTCAATTTTTGAGATCAGGTGATAATCGAAATTGTTCAATTTGTTAACAGTATTTTGGTTTTCTGGCAATCACAATACTATTTTTTATCACACTCGTGTCTGCATTTAATTTCCATCTCCATCACATTTCCAAGCCATGAACGATGTATTAAAGCAATATATATAACAAGAAAAATCCCACGTTACACAGCAGTCTATTTCCTTTTAAAGCATTCATACTACCAATTGTTTTCAACTCTAATTTTATAGGAGATCCAATTTTTCCGAATGGACTATTAATCTGGGACTCAAGAAAAAGGAACAAGAGACTAACAACATAGGACAGAGGGATTAGACATTAATGTACGTGTTAATTTAATCAACACTTTCATCTTGTAGTCCTTGTCCCAATTCTTTTTGTTATGTCCATGAACAATCCATATTTGATGGACAGTGTCATGTCGGCAATCATTGTTAACCTATTCCCTAAGCTTCTTGGGTCAACCACAATTTAGTTAGCATAAAACTCAAGCTACAATTTGCTATTAACAAATAGGATGAACCTACATCGAAAAGAGTCCTTAAACAAATAAAGATACTCAAACCTTAAAGCCGGATCTCTGAATAGCAACTGCAACAGCCCGGAACTTTGAATAATCCTTAATTTTGGCTATAACATATGACCTTCCAATCTGCAGCAACAACAAGATGGAAAAGTAAATACATCTATATAGTCTTCAAGCAACTAGTCAAACAAATATCAGCTGAAGATGGAAAAAACAAAGAGAAAAATCTCAATAGATTTTCAGTGCATAATCTCACGGAAGTATTTGACATAAGATGTCTGTAGAGTGCTGATACAAAAGCTTGACGAAGTATGTCACATTATATGAACAAAATATCCGATGACACTCATACTTTTTCTTTTGGTGGGACTAGTTTAAATATGAAGTTCTCCACTTTTCAGCTCACAAATAATGCATGAAGCTCTTCAATCTAAAAATTCCAAAACTGTGTAAAGAAAGGGAAATCTGAGGAACTTACTGTTCTTCCTAGGAGAAAAGCAACAGTTGCACCAAAAGTAGCACCAAGAGAATCAGCAACAAAGCCCACCAGCAAACCATATAGATAACCACCACCAAGCTAGAAAACGGAGAGTAGAGATAAGGAAAATAATGGCAGAATAGATGCTATCTGAGATAGTGCGTCTCTGCAAGATAAAAGCTACTACATTCCCTGTTCATCCCCCTTTGGTCAGTTAAATATTAAATTGTTGTGTCATTGTCATCTTTTTTTTTAAAATCCAGATTAATCCACGAAAACTTATCCATCAAGAAGCAGATTTAACAGAACAGGTTTATCATCATAGCTAAATGAAACATTTATAAAAAAGGAAAAGAAAAAAATAGGCACATACGACAGGATCAAACCCTTTGAAAAATCAAATGAAAGAAATGAATAAGCAGCATGTAGCTTGAATCTAGAAATTGATTGAGGACAATGGAATTGTTCGATATATCCAAAGAAGTCGATACAGAAAATAAGCATCATCATGAGGGTTTGATAATGATAAATTAATTCTTACAGTAAGTACTGATGCTGGTACTGCCAGAACCGTCAAAGGAATGTATGCAACAGCCCTATGACCGCACAAAACGTATATAGTCAAGAAATGCACAGAATATTGATAATGAATCAAATTAACATGATAAGAAAAAGACAAATATAAAGATTGCATCAACATGATTCATTCAAAAAGCAAAGCACATTTACAACTGAAATGTAAAGAACCAAATGATTCGCACAGATTAGGTCTCAATTCTGAGCAGCGCACCTATGTCCAGATGGAACATCAGTCTCCATTTAAAATGATTTGCCTTAACCCCTAAACAAAGCTTACCCAAAGCTTAGCCTGTTATCATGAAGCCCCCCATGGAAAAACGTAGGTTCAAATTCAATTCAGCCAGCCTTTCTACAGAAAAACTATTTAGAGGACCTTCACAGTAAATAGTTATACTCACATACTATGAAGTACAAATACCGACACAGGATACGGACATAACACGACTCCGACATGCTATTTTATAAAAATTAAGGATATGATACGTCGAGAATACATAAAGTAAAATTATGGTTTATAATTTTTTAATTGACAAACACTGCTATTTTATACTTAATTTGTGAGTTATCACCTTTATTTGTGATGAAAAAATTAAATCCTTACTCCACGGAAGATCAGCTATATTATCATATTTATTTATTTCACCCCTGTATTAGTCTCATCTTTATCAAGTCTTGACTTTATATCCTATAAAAATTTAGTGGAAAAAAAAGCATCATCTTCCAAGAAGAAGAAATCTCTCTTGACTATATTTCTGAAAGGTGGGGACTATTGGTAGAAATAAAAAAGAGAGGTACTATTTTAAATTTTTAAAATTATAAATAACCCATATTTTTTAAAATTTATAAAATGGCCTACAGTCTTAAAAAAATTATAAAATTACTCAAAGTGTCCAAAATGCGTCCAAATCATACCGGGACGTGTCTGGAGCCTGTCTAAAATATGTTGGAATGTGTTTGAAATATATCAAACAAAAACAATTAAATTAACACGTGTTGGGCAACACGTGTCGGATACCAACACATTAAGCCTGAAAGGGTATCCGTGCTTTCTAACTCACATACTTCATTTCACCTGAAATTGCACACATTGACCAAAAAAAACACACAGACTATCAGTCAAGCACTTCAAAATGGAACCTAATGATGCACAGGCACCCTCATGACACCACTACAATTTTCGGAAATATGACAATTACAAAATTATCTGAAAAATATCTTCGCACTAAATGATCATATGCAAAAGAAGACATTTATGATTAAAAACACAAATTTTTTATCCAAATTTTGAAACATGCATTCTCTCATGAGAAAAACAAAGAAATATAGGTCATAGCTGTTTGGGTTTTTCTTTATGCAACATAAGGTTGAATAATTAACTCAATTAATTAGGCACATAGTGTTGATTGTGTGAATGTGTTTAAGTAGAGTGCTGTGTCCCTAGGTAGTTTAATGTGAATGGTGACTACCTAGGGTAATAAATGTTTTGGACGGACAAATGTACAAGTGAATGTCCCTAAGTCAATGAGTCTTGAAAAAAAATTCAGATTTGTCTTTTCCATCGATACAATTTGATCTTCTCTTCCTCACATGATGAATGAGATTTGCCACCTCTAAGCCATCAGAGAATAATTAGACAGCAAATACTTAAAGAGTCTCAAGTTACAGCCACCACTTGTTAATTTTACATCTTTTCAGTAAAGAAGCTTTATAAGAAAAAAATCTTAGTTAAAGGCTTCTGACTCAGTAACTACTGAGATTTCACTGACTTCCAATAAGGAAGCATCTGTATTGGGAAACCAAAAAGAAAAATTTTCCACATACAGCGAAGAGACAAGAAATGACTCAACTAAAGATAACAACAGACGAGTAATTTTTAATGAGAGACAGGACTAAGCTAGTGAAAGAATGACCCTTCAATTATTTAGTCTTTTCATTTCATAAAGCCCAGAACTGATTTGAAGGTTAAGTTTGTTGACTTTGCTGGGTTAAACAGAATCAGCAACAAACTTTGTGGACTCTACGGGGTTCTATCCCAGTCTATTAGCTTCTTTTTCCATCTAGTTGTTTCTCTTTCTTAGTCTGAAATCTGTGTCCTAAATGTCTGAGACACATATCCAAGCAGAAAATGTCGATTCTTTTCACACACACTTTCACGCCCAAAAATGGAGGACACTAACAACAACCCCCTCCAGCCATGTCCCCAGTTCAAAATCTCAACTTAATTAAAACATTTGGCAAGTATGTTGTTAAAGAATATTATGTTTCTAGATTAGTTCAGATTATTTCTTGATTTTCTCTAGATTATATCCAAATAATCGGATTAATATTTGGGCTAGTTCTAAATAGAATATCCTTCAGGATGCTTTCCTTATTTAATTTTTTTAATCTATAAATTCATATCTTCTACTCAGTTATGATTAATTAATTCAATTCTAAACAATCAAATTTATTCTTAACATGGTATCAAAGCCCTCCTTCATTTGATCCATTATAACAAAAGTCTTCTACTGTCGATGGGTAGCTAGTATCTTAATAATGCTTGCCATTTTCCACCAATTTTTCTTTCTTCTATGTGCCCTGTCTCTATTTTCTACTAGTAGTTTTTATCATCACTGCATTTGTGTGAGATTATGAAGGACTTCTCTTGGAGCACATCAAGCGAGTGAAGAGTACCCATAACAATGACTGAACAACACTCTGAATAGTTGTGAATAGTGCCCCACAGACAAGTTGTTGCCCTCTTAATTGCTCTGTTTCCTTATTGCTTCGAATTTTTAGAGAGCAGGATACTGCACACACCAGAGTTCACTACAAGAAACTGCACACAGGTTTTTATTTGTATGATACTGTTGGGTTCTAATTTCAGTTATACGAGACTGGTGGTGTTCATGTTTGTTTGATAGTGTTGGGTTCAAATTGATGTTTGCATATAGTTATAGGTATCCCTTCTGTTTGCTCAGTTCCAATATCCTGCTCTGTTGAGCTTTAATTTCAGTTCACAAATAGTTCTGATGTTCCTTAAAAAAAAGAGATTATTAAATAGACCTTTGAATTCCAAACTCAGGTTGGTGTCTACAAACAATATTGGGATGTTTTCTTTATTTAGTTTTCCATATTCTATAAATATGTATATGTACTTCGTTATAATCAATCAATTCACTTCCAAATAATAAGCTTTATTATTAATAGACAAGTAACATTGGAGATGTATAACCACAATCACAAATATTTTTCCATGAACAAAAATAGGCATAACCAACAACGACATCAATGGCCAATTATTAATGCACAAAATTGCAATATATGAACATTAAAATTCATAGCAACTAATTTTCATTTTTTAATCTATTTTAAGAGAAGATGCTACTTATAACTAAATGCCTTGTGTTGAAAAATTCAGGACACTGTGGTGCCCCATGGCACCACTTATGATAAAACACGTTGTCAAATAATCAAATTTCTAGATAAGATCAATAAAAAGGGCATCCTAGTACACGAACTCCCGCTATGAGTGCAAACCAAAGAAGGTTAGGCCATTTTGGGTCTATTTTATGCGGCCTCACTTTATACTATGTAAGAGACCATTACAACGACTTTAACACGTGACTATCAGGTCATACTGCAAGAGCTCTACTATTGCATCAAGGCTCACCTTTATATCTTCAAGGAAATAATAACCTAATGTGAAGGAGTTAGACATCACCTTCTTAATACCCCCCAAAGTCTTTCCATGACCAATAGCAGATCAAATCTTTCTTGTTCCTCATTAGTAGCATCGACACAAACTCTATGACAAACAGATTGGAAACCACAATCCACATATATCTTAAGCAGTATCAGAGGGGGGGAACATTGACAATAAAAATTGTCTTTTTTGCTTTCTAGGTAATAGTACAATGTAAGAGAGCAAAATTTCAGTGACTTACATTACTAGAGGGCCCCAAGGACCAAGATCTTGCTTGACCCACATCAAAAAATCCTTCAGCATCTGTAAAAAGAAACTAACATTCAGCAATGCATTCTCTAACATTAATAAAACAGGAAAGGTTAAACATCTAAGTTCCGATCCTCTTGCAAATGCTTGCTTAGCACAACCTTCTCCAGGGAAAAAAATCAATCAATTGCCCATCCAAATGCAATTTTGATCACATTTTCCTTCTAGATTCAGCAGCACATTTGTATGCAACGAAAACAAGAAACATACTAGCATGTTTAGTAGTGAAAACCACCAATTTGTGCATAAATTCCCAATGGTTAAAAGTGGACCAACTGGCCCATCTAACTACACAGCTTAAAAGATTAGGAACAAAAAATGCATCTTTGTTACTATCACTAGTTGCATACCAAGCTCACTTCAATCTTAAGATAAATTCAGAACCTTAAATCATTATGTAGGAAAATATTAAAAATGATAACTCTGGACAAAACCAGTGTCTTAAAGCTGCAACCCTTCTTAAAGTTATGAACAAATTCTTGTCCCACTATAAAAAAATTTTCACATGATAGTTGCCCAATAGGTTACTCATCCAGATCTGTCAGGTTGGAAGAAAAGGTGTATGGTTATAGCATCTGCAGAAAAATCAGCAGCTTTCTAAGAAATTCTGTGGACTTCTATTGTTTCCATGTCTTTTATTTTGGTTATTATGTAAAGTCATACATGTAGAGAATGCATAGGTTGATCTAATTAAGTCATGATATAGAAACAGTATAGTACTCATTGTTTATCAACCATGCATCATTAATGCATTACAGTGAGGCATGACATTCAAACCAGCAAAAATTTCAGGCTTTTCAATCTTCTATCTCATCTAAGAGAACCAACGCAAATTCCCTTCTAGACTCAATGAAAACTGCATTGATTCTAGGTTTGCAAACATGAGACATCCTTAGTCCAAGCCATGCTTTCCACACTGCTGATCTGATGAAAACAACAGCAGCAACCTTCCCAGTAAGGAACTTCAGGAATGGGAAGGTTTTTCAACAACGAATATCAGATTCAACATGACTATATGCAAACATTAAAAGACACAAAGACCATGCATGCTACACTCATGGTAAAGCAAATGGGATCAAGATAATAACAACTCTACTATGTGTGCAAGACAGCATATCTACACATCCTATGATAAGATGTTGGCCATATAGTATGCGTCATTAATGCTTCCAAGCACTCTGAAGATCATCACCAACATGAACCTAAAAGGGGTGACCTGGTGCACAAAAAAGTCCAGCATCACAGGCTCCATCAAATAGAGATTGTATGCAACCATCACTGCATAGAAGAGTGTCTATTTTTATAGTTAAGTGCCCATAACTTTCAGATCACAATGGAGTAAAATTAAAGTAGATTAAAGGTCAAACTTTTCTCAAGCTATATTGCAGTACATTTTCAAGGTATGATTGTGCTTAAATCACACTTAACTCCAAAATATATTTTCTCGCGGAGCTTGTTACACTAAATATTCCTGGTCATTCAACTAAAAGGATAATCAATTCCTTCACACCAAGCAAAACAAAACATTAGGCACAGGATTGAGCTATATGCTAACAAGTCATAACAAACTCCAGTCTGTTCTTACTTGAAACTTGTAGCATTGCAAGCCCTTCACCCAATCAAAGCAGGACAAAATATAACTCATCCAAACATCTTATAATGAACACTCAAATCAAACCATATCTTACAATTAAATAATAATTACAATATGGGGGGAAGATAAAGTAGACATGTTGGGTGTCACCTATATTAAGGCTGACTCAACTCGATGAAATGTGGGGCCCGCAAATGACAAATTTGTGAAGAGATATGAATCAGCGAGTTGTTGAGCCTAGATCAGAAAGGAATCTAACCGAATGTCTGGATTACCAAATAGCCGAGTGGCCAGACTGACGGGCATACAAAAGGCCGAAACTCTAATGGCCGGATAGTCAATTAAATTGTATACTTAATCTTACCAAATGGTTAAACAACCTAAGAGTCATTCTAACCAGCTAGATAAATCGAGCAAGCAATTAATATATTTAAAGAATATGAATTAAGTTTAGAGAATATTAACAGCTAACTATTCAATTCTTAGGAAGAATAATGGCACAGATGCTGAATAATCATTACTCTTTAGGAATTCGCCACTGATTAACAATAGGGCTATAATATACCCACTTTTTTTCTCAAAAGGAATGGGAGGAAGAGGAATAAAAAAAAGAAAAGAGAAGAAAATATCGGAGAACAAGAACAGAGCCCAGCCTCTCGTCATTTAAAACTCCACAATTTACGGAACCAAGTCTTCCATCTTCCACTCTCACACATCCTCATTTCCCTATAACTTTCCTAATTTTTTATTGGAAAAATTTTTAACTTGAATATCCGACAATATCAACCGAAGAGCAAATTCCGCATCTTTTCATCTTTTTTTTGCCGCTCTGGTTTACAAGACCCAGATAATTAGATTCGATCGTCCGCCTAAGCATATCTAAGTTATTATCCAGGTTCGAGGTACACACCAAGACGAATGAAAAGGAACCTCAATTCTCATCTCACTTGGATAATTACATAAGATCAAGAAATTTAAGGAGAATTAAATTAGAGGCCAATTTGATTTAGAGAGAGAGGCGAACCTTTTCAATAGGAAGAGTGACAAAAGCAGTGATAATTGCGGCGAGGAGGAGGAGTAGAAGCGAGATCCGGATGAAAGAGACACATGAGAACTCCATGACGTGGGAAGCGTACGACCCCAAGGAGCCTACAAGTTCGTCTTCCACCTCTCTATTTTGCTTGACACACGAATCAGGCCTTCGCCCTCCTGTTACGTCGGCCGGCCGTTTCCCAGCACGGAGAAAAACGCACAATTTTAAAATCTTCAAAACTACTTCATCCCATAAACAACTGTATCTCTCTGCCTCCCTCTCTGTGAATTTTTTTCTTCTTGATAATCTCTCTCACCTGAGTTTCTCTATTTCTTGGGCCAATGAATCAACGATCTCCTCTCTCTGTCTCTGATGTAAAACGGGGACAGAAGACAGGAAGCGGAACGTTCGGCATTGCAAAATAGCATGAGCGCAGCGGCCGGTCCGGCTCGGGCACTGGCAGGTTTTACGTCCTTTTCGCGTTCTTCGATTAACTGCTCTCGCGTTCAACAAAAATAAATAATCGCTAAACTATTTAATATTTGGAAATTTTGCCATAAAAAATAAAAATAATCTGTTAATAAATTTTATTTTATTTTTTTAAAATGACCC
>JAODPA010053920.1:0-11452 GCA_025585075.1 Nepenthes mirabilis
GAGGGAAAATAAGAAAGGGAAAATAAGAGAGGAAGCAGAATGAAGGAAAAATAGAAGTAGAAGAAAAGTAAGAGAAAAGCAGAGGAGGTATGAAGACAGTAAGAGGAAGTCGGCTGAAACTTGTCAAGTGTACATGATTCCCTCCTTCTATTGGTGTTTTTTATTGATTATTCTTCAAGTATTATTGATCTGATGCTTATCTATATTATCATGAAAATCCTAAATTGACCAGTAGAGAATATGCTTAAAGATGCCCTGTAATTGAGGTAAGAAGTCCTATTGAAATGACACCCTATAACTTAATCTTCACGGTCAAGAATTGGCACCAAATAGCTTAATAATGGGTCAAGAAGTGTTGCCCAAGAAAACTAAGTCAATGACCGGGAGTGGGGGCTTGTTGACCGGGAGTTACCCCAAACTTAATCGAGGAGTGTAACAGTAACACATTAACGATTGAAAACAGTGACAACCAATCCATAATTAATCTGAATTCTGAACACATGCAAAAGTCAAGGCTATGTCACTCAATTGAACAATACATTGGTTTTGTTATGGTTTTCTGATCGTATATTTGATATTATGAAAAATGATGTGAAAGTTTTCATGTAGAATGACAGGCATCAGCAACTAGACTATGGAATGACTTTGGGTAATATTCCCTGTCATGCCACTAATGTTATAGTGAAAACTCAAGGATTACTCTGGTTGTGTATTTTGGCCACGTATTAGAGGGGATGATATCCTTTGCACGCCTTAGGATATTACTGTAAAAACTCGGGGACTGCCTCCTACATCCACGGAGGGAAACTTTTGGTAGCAATTTAACATTGGCCCTGTATACTGAGTTATAAGTATACAACAAATTAGACATTGGCCTTAAATTGTGTTGTATATTATAATTCATTTCTCAAGTAACTGCTCCCTTGGCTAGTAAGGCCAATTAGTTCTGGTCCCTAAAGATGAATAATAAGTAAGAACTCAAAGAGTAAAGAATTAAAGAATCATGCACCATATTCTTATGATATCTGTATATGTCTATTTTAAGTATGAAATATGCATGTCTTTACTTATTTATATATTACTAAGTATTTAACTCACTCACTTGCTGTTTTTCCTAACCCCTCAAATGGAAAGAACAAGATGGTATACTGTGATCAGAGTGGCGCAGTGGAAGGTGATTAGGATAGAACAATGATGAATTGTAATTTTTATTGTAATGTACTTGGTCTCTTAATGAATAAATATGTATTTTTACCATTTGATGTTGATCATTTAATTATGCTTCTGTAAATTTTTATGGATATTATTAGTACTTTCGCAGCTTTTATGATGATGAATTTTGGTCCCTAATAGCATCTCTAAAGAATTCGACGCCGTATTTGAGTCATACGATGTTAGATAGATCCTGTGAATAATAAATGATATATACATGGACTTATATAGAATATGTAGTAGTCACGGACGTCCCATTAAGGGTAAATGGGAATGTAAGCTGTGATAGAATGCTCTAAATGCTCTACGCCCACTAGGCGAACGTTCAGTAGGGGGCTTCGCTCGCAGCATTCCCTACTCTGGCCTCCAAGAGAGGAGAATAGAATAAGAAAAAATCGGCCAAAAAGACTAAGAAGCCGGCCAACACTCAGACTCTGGAGGCCTCACACGCCCCCAGTTGTTCAAGGTTGACGAATGTCGGGCAGCAGGACTCTAAAGGAGAGTCCTGAATGAAGGAATCCCCGATACTCTCGGGCGAATGCCTCCCCTCGGGCTTAGGAGGGAGCCTCTAGAACCATTAGATCCTCTGGTGATAATAGCCGGCTGACTACTCGCCACGTCAGAGAAAGGACAGAGTTGAGAACCTACCCCAACTCCAAAAGAACTCGCAACGCCATCCCTACGAATTCGTGGGTGGAGAAAATCCTAAAACGCGTGTTCAAGGATGATGAACATGCCACGGATCTGGATAGATCTCTTTTCACGACGCAGATCTTGAACTGTCCCATGTCTGCCAAGTTCAAGATGTCAACTCTTGACTTTTACGATGGGAGCGTTGATCCCATGGATTACCTCAATCATTTTAGCACCCATCTGAGTCTACAAGGGTTGGAGGATGCAGCCATGTGTTACTGCTTCTCTCTTATACTAAAGGAAAACGCCCGCATATGGTTCCATTGTCTCCCATCAGATTCGATTCGGAGCTTCCGAGAGCTCTCTGACCCCTTCTTGGCGCAATACGCCTCCAATCGCCAAGAAGAGAAGTAGGCTTGCACCTCTTCCACATCAAGTAGTAGTTGGGAGAGAATCTGCAGAAGTTCCTAGATTACTTAGTAACGGAGGTAAGAAGAATTCTCAGGCTCATAGAGGAGATAAAACTTGACAGTTTCATTTTTTGCCTTAATGCATGGGGACTTTTTCAGGCACATGGCGTATAAGAATCCAAAACCTTTCGAGAAACGGAGTCTATCACCAGAGCTTATACAGCAGCAGAGGAGGCCAAGAGGCTAAGAGTCCTGAGCGGATCGAATAGTCTCGCTCTTTTCCCAACTGTGGGAAAGAAGAAGCACCATGGCAGTAACCACTCCCACTGGAAGTGGCACAACACTGGAGCTCTAGAACGAAGGGATTATAGGCCGATCAACCTGATGCCCCTGACTGACACACACTCCAACGTTCTCATGCAAATCCGTGGAGAGAATTTTTTTAAGTGGCCAAAGTCACTTCAGAAAGCGGAGGGAGAAAATCTAACCAAGTATTGTGATTTCCATCGATCTCCCAGATACTCCACGGAAGATTGCAATACATTTCAGCGAGAGATCGAAAAGCTTATCTGGAGGGGCCATCTCACCAGGTTCGTCAGGAATCCTAGGCAGAGCTCTGGCTCCTTAGGAGGGAAAGGACCGAAGCCTTTTCCACAACGAAATCGGGTCACAGCTGAAGTGATCAATATGATCACAACTCAGCCGGCTAAGACCCCAATGGATCACAAGGAGTAGTAGGCTGGATGTAACAAACAGCACACAGAAGACAATGTCATTAGCTTTAATAATAATGACCTGAGCTATGTAATCTCCCCCCATATAGATCCCCTTATTGTATCCACACTCGTTTTGGACGGTAGTATCAACTACCAACTGAAACGAGTTTTCGTTGATAATAAAAGTTTCCGTAATTTGCTTTACCTTGATACATTTTTTTAAAATTGGTTTAAAAAAGAGTCGATTGAAACCTGCCAAAGGCCCACTCTATGACCTTGACAATGAACCAGTGGCCGTCCAAGGAATGATCCAGTTGGAGGTCACCTTGGGTACGTACCCAAGAATGGTGAATTGTACACTCACCTTCTTGGTTGTCAACCTTCCTTCCGTATACAAGGCGATTCTAGGCCGCCCGTGCCTAATGGCGTTCGGAGCCGTCACTTCTATACCACATCTCAAGATAAAACTCCCAACAGCATGCGGTATTGATGAAGTGTTGGGCGACCAGGTTACTGGAAGGACATGCTACATGTCCCAGATCTCTCCAAGTGGCAGCATAAAGGCGGCAGGGGAGTTTGACCATCGAAATGAAGCAACCCTGCAACAACCACAATTTGGTAAAGTAACCGATCAAATCTCACTAAATCCGGAGGACCCAGAGAGGTGTGTACAGATCGATGGCTCACTCACCGGAACACTACGCGACGAGCTGGTCACGTTCTTAAGATAGAATGCTAACGTCTTCGCATGGACCACCGCTGACATGCCTAGGATTTCGATCAAAATAATGGTCCACAAGTTGGGCCTCGATCTCGGACACAAGCCCATCAAATAGAAGCAGAGGAACCACTCCATGGAGAAGTTGATCGCCATCCGAGAAGAGGTAAAGAAGTTGCTGCATGCCAGCTTCATTGGAGAAGTCCAATACCCAGATTGGCTCTCCAACGTCGTCCCAGTGAAGAAAAGAAATGAAAAATGGTGAATGTGTGTCGACTTCACTGACGTTAACAAAGCCTACCCAAAAGACAACTTCCCTTTGCCTAAGATCGACCTGTTAGTAGACTCAACATCTGAACACAAGCTGTTAAGCTTCATGGACTCATATTCGGGTTATAACCAGATTAAAATGAGCCCAAAGGATGATGAGCACATTTCAATCATAACAGACCAAGGCACTTACTGTTATAAGGTGATACCCTTTGGTCTAAAGAACGCGAGTGCTACTTACCAGCGACTCGTGAACAAGATGCTTGAAAAGTAGATCGACCGCAATATGGAGGTATGCCGACGACGTGCTCATCAAGAGCAAAACCAACAACGACCATATTCGCGATCTGGCTGAATCCTTCGAGGTGCTCCGCGCACATCAGATGAATTTGAATCCTTCTAAGTGCATCTTCGGAGTATCATCAAGGAAGTTTTTGGGTTTCATCGTCTCTCAATGAGAGATCGAGGCAAACCGGGAGAAGATCAAAGCCCTCACGGAGATGACTCCGCCACGGAGTGTCAAAGATGTCCAAAGGCTAACCCGACGATTGGCAGCCTTATCTCGTTTATTGGCCAAGTCAGAGGACAAGTATTAAACTTTCTTCAAGGCTCTGAGAGGGACAAAAGAAAACGGATTCCAATGGATTGCAGAATGCCAGGCAGCCTTCAACAAATTGAAGCATTACTTGACTAGTCCGCCGTTGCTGACTTCACTCAAGGATGAAGAGGAGTTATACATCTACCTAGCAGTATCGGAGGTGGCTCTCAACTTTGTCCTCATACGCTAAAACTCCGACTCTCAGTGGCTGGTCTAATATGTGAGCAAGATGTTGACCGGCGTAGAGACGTGCTACCCACCCGTAGAGAAGTTAGCCTTGGCACTTGTCTTCTCCGCCCGAAAACGGAGGTCTTACTTTCAGGTTCATCTTGTGGTAGTCCTGACCGATCAGCCTCTGAAGAGTATTCTACAGAAACCAGACATTTCTGGACAGCTGGTAAAGTGGGCTATCGAATTGGGAGAAATCGACATTGAATTTCAGCCTAGGCCAGCCATCAAGGGGTAGGCTTTGGCCGACTTCATCGTTGAGACCACGACACTAATTCCTGATGAACAAACCACTGAGAACGTAAGACTACATGGGGAAGAGCTAGAATAAGTTCTCAACGTAGATGAATCATCTACGGACTTAGGCAACGGTGCTGGAATGGTCTTGAGGACCCCTAATGGGTTTGAGGTGAAGTACTCCCTTAGACTTGACTTTCCGACCACCAATAATATTATCGAGTACGAAACCCTGTTAACTGGGCTAAGATTAGCAAAAAAATGCTCCACCAAATGATTGACCGTCTACAGCGATTTTGAGCTGGTCGTTAAGCAGATAAACGGGAGCTTTGAGGCGTGTAACCCTTACTTAGCCAAATACTTAGTTAAGGCGAAGGACGTCATTCGGAGATTTGATAAGCTAGACTTGGTCCACGTACCCAGAACTAAAAATTGGAAGGCCGACCAACTCGCTTGGACAGCGGCGGCCGAAAATCTAGAACACTACTTGAGAGACATGCGGGAGATCCTGATCACTCCCACCACGGAGGAACAGGAAGCAATACAAATCTCCAACACGAAAAGTTAGATGATGCCTTACCAGAGATACTTGGAGGACAGAACACAGCTAGACAATGCGAACGAAGCCAAGCGGGTCAAGAAGACGGCCAGCTGGTACACCATAGTCGATGGACGGCTGTATCACCAAGACTACTCGACTCCAAAACTCCGGTGTTTAACTCCTGAGGAAGCAGACAATGTCTTGAGCGAAGTCCACATTGGGATTTACAGATCGCATATCGGCGGCAAAAACCTAGCGTTCAAAATCATGCGCCAGGGATATTACTGGCCAACGATAAAGAAAGACGCCCTCGACTTCATGAAGAAGTGTGAAAATTGCTAGCTCTATGGTAATCTTCACCATCAATCACCCACTGAATTGAGGACTCTTTTCGCGCAATGGGGCTCAATATTTTTGGCCCGTTTCCCATTGCTACTGGACAAAGGGAGTTCATCATCGCTGGCATCGACTACTTCACCAAGTGAGTCAAAGCCGCCCCACTGGCTAAGATCACCGAGTACAATGCTTTAGAATTTGTCCGCTAGAGTATAATCAGCAGATTTGACATTTTCGAGGTCATAGTGATTGACAACAGAACGTAATTCTCTAGGAAACGCTTCACCAAGTATTGTACGAATCTAAGCATTAGATTGGTCCATACTTTGGTAGCGTACCCATAAGTCAATGGACAGGTGGAAGTCACAAACCGCACGCTACTCCACGGTCTGAAGACTAAGCTGGATGATGCAAGGGGCTCCTGGGTTGACGAACTATCCTCCGACCTATGGTCTTACCGGATGACTCCAAAGGAACCAATTCCAATTGAGATTGGGCTTCTAAGTCTTAGGGTCGAGTCCTTCAACCCACAAGGTAACTATCAGAAAATTCGAAAACACCTAGACTTGTTAGAGGAAGCCCGCGATGCTGCCAAACTGCGGATAGCGGGCTACCAACAACGAGTCGCACGCTATTACAATAAGAAGGTAAAAGCGCAGCACTTTGAAGTTGGGGACTTGATCTTGCGAAGTATCGAGCCTACAAGTAAAACCACCAATAGGAATAAACTTTTTCCAAATTGGGAAGGCCCTCTTCTAGTCTTCGTCGTTCTGCGGAATGGAGCATACAAACTCCGGACCTAGAATGGCAAGTTGGTTCAATGAATGTGGAACGTGGCCCACCTCAAGCGCTATTTCCAATAAGGGTACAGGTAAGTCATTCATACGTATGCTTGCACATATTGTTTATCGTTAATAAAAGAAGATATTTTTTCTTTCTTATTTGCACTACGTTCTTTTTCTTTCCTATATGCATGTGCTCGTGTGCTTGTAAGATTATACGACCTAGACTACCCCTAAGTCGAGCAGATTTTTACCCGATTGTAACTAAATCCTGGTCATCCAGGCGGCCTATAAGTGGTCGTAACTAAACATTGGTCATCTAGGCAACTCACAAGCAGTCGTAACTAAACCCTGGTCATTCAGGTGGCCTATTAACGGTCGAATTAAACCCTGATCATTCAGGAGGCCCACAAGCGATCGTAACTAAACCGACGTCATCGAGGCAGCCTATTAACAGTCGAACTAAACCTTGGTCGTCCAAGTGGCCCATTCGCAGTCAAAATCTTAGAGGGCTTAAATAGCACACATGACGACCTCCTACTCAAACAGATAGCGTGACAGTCAACGATGGTCGGCAGGAGTAGAAGTGCTCCGTTCAAAAGCTAGCTGCCCAAGTTCACACTCAGGCAGCGCCGCCAAGCCTCTACTCACGAGTGAAGAACAGGCTTGACCTAATAACAGGGTCCACGCTGATGTCTTCTACTGGACTTAAGTTTATCAGAGACGCCACTAACATCTCAAGAAATGCAAATGACCAACTTGCGCGCAACGCTATGTTGATTGGATAATGTAACAACCATAATTAAGAAATGACTATCAAGGCAAAGACGTAGAATATCAGTGAAATAATCATTTTATTGATTGTGTGCTTTCATAATTATAACAATCTCAAAAATAGGAGTACAAAATTTATAAGGGAGCAGAGTACCCAGGAGGAGGTGGTGATGGTCTCTGACCACTCCGGGGCTGTCCCACGAGGATCTCGCGATGCTAGGTAGAACGGTTCATTGGGTCAAGAAATTTAACTAGAAAATTAGAGTCAATCAACCGTGCAATATGACAACTGAGATTGGCACCTTCCCACACCCATGCCCACAGCATCCCAGAGACCTTGTGGGGGACGTATACGAGTTGCCAGCTCATTTTCCAACTATGTCAACTGTCTCGAGAGCTGATCGATGTGGCTCGCCGCCTAATTAGCTTCCTCTCTCAGCTTGGCATTCTCTTCCTTCAGCTCCACATTCTCCTCCTCCAGGCTCGACACCACATTTAGCAGGGCGATTGTGTCATCCAGATGCTCCACCTTAAGCAACTCCATCTCCTCCTCGAGTCAGGCGATCTCTCGGTCACGATCAGAGATTATCAGGTCCCTTTGGTGCAGCACCTTGCTAACTACGCCAATTACTTTCTCCTCCTACAAAGACCGAAAACATTAAGTAACAACAACGGAGAAGAAAAGGATAAAAAAAGTTGCGAAGGTTTACCTGTTAGACTCGACGCTCCGGCCTCATTGGCCTGCTACGAGACCTTGGCCCAGGCGGTGAAGGACTGGAAATAGGAATCTCTAGAGCAGGCCCAGTAGTGGCCTCCATCGCAAACTCCTTCGGCAACTCCGCCGTGATGACCACTACCTCAACAGGCTCTCCAATGGTTGGCTCCTCCAGCGCAATATGTGGCTCTAAAATTGGCTCCTGTAACTCAGTTTGTAGCTCCACAATTGGTGGCTCAACAGTTGGCTCCAGCAGCTCTGCAGATGGCCCCCGCGGCTTGGCTTGTGGCTCCCCAACTAGCTCCAGCATCTTAGCTGGCAGCTCAAAAGTCATCTTCGTCGGCTCATATTATGACTCCAGCACTGACTTTGCCAACACAGGCTGCACCAAAACAATGATGTTGCTCCTTCTGACATGCAACAAGGTGTCGTACTCCTATAGAGCTAACTTAGCTTCCACTCCTGAGCGGCCACCCACTCTTGCAAGGCGCCGAGCGACCATGTAACCTGGCCCCGAGGAAAAAGAAGAAGGTATTACTGTCGCCGCCTTCTTCTGCCTTGGACTTCTAGGAGCCTCCGCGCTAGGAGGCATTCTGGCAGACCCGATCGTGATGGCGCTTGCCTTCCTCTTATGGGAAGGCACCTTCATCTTCTACTTTGGAGAAGGCAGTCCCCATCATGCCTTATTGACCTCCGCTCAAAAAACCAAATGATCTCTCTGAAACACCAGAAGGTTGCCCTCCACCAACTCTAGAAGCGGCTGCATAGCAACAACCTCCTCGTTGGTGGGCGTCCCAGTATAAATGTTGGACACCATGCCCCAATCTCTGGCTAAGGGCCAGGTCGGATCAACATGAATATAAAAGAATCGGTTCTTCTAATTCTTCAGGAAATCATATATGGCGCCACTGATTTGGAGACCTCGTGGGGACAGGGATATCCACTCTCCGCCCTGGACAAATTAGAACATCACTCTCACTGCTCCCACTATCATCAGCTTCAAATGCTAGCAAAGAAAGATGCACAGTGTGCACAAATAACGTACCACATTGGCATGGAACCATGCTATGGGGATCCGAAGGGTAGTCAGAATATCCATCAGCTCATCAGGAACTAGAAGGCGTAGTCCACTCCTCAAGTGGGCCTCATAAATGGTGATGTAGCCATTAGGAGGAGAGCACGCCCTATCTCCTTCGCTGGGCATCTTGAAGATGATCGACTTGGGGATGTTATACTCGACGTACAGCTGCCTCATCTCACTGGCATTGATGACTGAAGCGATCTGCGTTACAGAAGGGGCCATGGGAATGGAAGTAAGAAGGTGGTAGAATACTTTATATTTTTTAGGAAGGAAAGTTGAAAGAAAGTGCGGAAAGTTTGAAAAGCAACAGATAGACCACTTAAAGGAGTTTCAACGCCGGAGAAGGTGAATTATCTCGTAAACATGCACCCATCAATGTTGACATGTGTCGCTTCCTGAGAGGATACAGTCGAATCAGATCCTCTAGCGAATTAATTATTGAGATTGCAAATTCACTGCACACAGACACATGGCCAACCTTTCGACTGATAGGCCAGCAGCATGAAAGCACATCATTTTAACTCTCACTTTCTTAGAAGTTCTCTGGATTTTGGCCCAAACGGTCAATGAACCCAGTCAACTCTTCTTAGAAGTTTTTCAAATTTTAGCCCAGACGGTTAATGAATTCGGTCAATTCTTCTTAAAAGCTCTCCAAATTTTGCCTAAAATGATTAACGAATCTAGTCAACGCTACCTTTCACAAGTTCTCTGAAATTTTGACTTAGACAGTCAACAAATTCAGTCAACATTTCTTTCAACTGTTCTCCGAATTTTGGCCTAGATGGTCAACAAATCAGGTTAACGCTTTCTTCCACCAGTTCTCCAGATTTTGGCCTAGATAGTCAACAAACTTGATCAACGCTTCCTTCAACCAGTTCTCCAAATTTTGGGCCTGAACGGTCAACGAATCTGGTCAATGCTTCCTTCATCTAGTTCTTCGGATCTTAGCCTAGACAATCAACATATCCAATCAACGCTTCGTCCAGCCAGGTCTCCGGATCTTCGCCTTATGGCCAGTAGCTGTACGCAATATGATCAACAAACTAACAATTATACCAGGCCACCTCAAGCAGGTAACCCAGCCACTCAAGTCCCATCTCGAACATGCTAGAGGCCGGAATCTCAGGCCACCAGCATGGGGGGCTAGTGATGGATACGTCAGTGGTAGGCTTGCCCAAGAAGGAGAAATGATCTGGATTGATAACGGTCTATTAGTCCTTGGACGGTTAACGTTTGCCGCTGACCGATCGAAAGGCCAATGAGCCAGGAGAAGCCCATAAACAGGATGGCCCACTTGGGTCCAAGACGGTCAACGCTTCCATTGACCGGAAGCATGACCAGTTGACCATCTGCAGACCAAGCCTCAAGTGGGCCAAGCCAAATTTGGTCCACACGACCATCTTCAATTAGCAACGGTCTTCTCTCTTGATTTAGCACTCTTCATAAAAGGCAATCTCCACTACAACGATTATCAGTAGATTCAATGCACATCCCTAAAGGAAGGTGTCAGAATCCTTTCCCTGTCTGCTGAAAATCTTAACAGCTGCAGAACACAGAAAGAAAGTAATCAATCTAGCGATCGTTACTTCCATAAAAGCTCCATGCCAGAAAAGGTAGTGATTTCAGTAGAGCACAGGAATCAAGTCCTTCTGCAGAAGGAATGTAGCTCAAAGCAGCACCTATAAAAGGCCATCAGACGCGGATTCATTCACCCACAAAAGCTCACACATTTAAACTCGCCTGAAAAATGCTCTCTCCCTCTCTTTGCCACTACGCTTCCAGCGAACACAGTGCTTAGAGCTAGCGCTCTTCACAAGCCAACAAAACTTCTCTCAGCAAGAGCACTTACCCATTTCAAACGCTCTCTATATTTTCATATATTATTTACTTTCGCCTTCTTAATTCGAAGGCTGTTTGCTAACTTGAACGTCAGAGTATTTATAGTAGGACAACCTCCTACCGTCACCTGGTCTCTTATTTGTAGTTGTGGTGTGTAGGATCCAGACTTAGTGGACGGAGCCAAACTTAGATAACCGACTTGACCCGAATCTGTTCAAAATTTAGATTCAGGACGCATTAGAGTCTTCATTAAATGTTTGAATGAAAGTAGCATATAAGGTCAAATGCTCAAATATTTTCATACTTTTTTACAATATCATAATATCAAAATATAATCCTTCAAAATACCAAAGTATTTGGTA
>JAODPA010053931.1:0-11451 GCA_025585075.1 Nepenthes mirabilis
ATTGATGATTAATTACGATATATATATATATCTCTTCATATTTTATAATAAAATTGCATCAGTAGATGCTTCCAATATATTTCAAGTTGAAGTATAGAAATAATGCAAAAAGCAAATTAAAATTGTGAGATTAGATAAAGGTGAAGAATATTATGATAAATACACTAATGATGGACAAGCACCATGTCAGGTTCTTCAGACCAGAATAGTATAGTAGAAAAAAGAAACTAAACATTATTAGACATGGTGAAAAGTATACTTGGTAGCTCCAATCTTCCAAAATCAGTGAACTAAAACTCTTAAAACGATAATATATATATTAAATCACATTTCAACAAAAGTTGTTCCAAAAACTGCCTTTAAGTTATGAAAAGATTGAAAATTGAATCTACGACATATATGTGTTTGGAAGTAAGAGTTTACAAGTTAAAAGAGAATAAGTTGGGTTCAAGAATCATTAGTGGATATTTTATTGAATACGCTCAACGGTCTAAGAGATACATTAGTAGGTATTTCATTAAATATGTTAAAATATCTAAGAGATACAGATTCTACTGTCCATCTCAAATTACTAGAACTGTGAAATTAAGAAATGTAAAATTTCTTGAAAATGATATGATTAATGGGAACAATCGATCCAGAAATATAGTTTATTAAAAGATCATTTAAGTTCTTAATCTTTCACTTCAAATGATAAATTAATTGTTATACAAAACACTCCTCACATTTAAATTGATATTAAACAACCAATCAATGTGGTTTCACAAGCTACTAATGTCACTTAGAATTTACCTGAGACAATCAAATAGTAAGTTTAATAATATGCTCCCATTGAAAAATGTTGACACAACATTAACAAGATATACTAGAATAACAAAATCAACAATTATTAATGATTATATTGCTTATCCACAAGATACTAACTACAATATTGGAGTCAAAAATGATCTTAAAATCTTTTTACAAGCCATAAGATACAACATGATATAATGTCATGAATGAAAAGATGAATTCCATAAGATATAATTGAATCTAGGATCTTGTTAAGTGGTTTGATGGGGTGAAAGTAATAGGACACAAGTGGATCAGTAAGATAAAGAAAGACTCAGTATGCAATACAGAAAAATATAAAGCGAGACTCATTGTTAAAGGATTTACTCAAAAGAAAAAAATTGATTAAACAAATACTTTTTCTCCAATAATTAAAAAATGTTTTCTTCGCATAGTTTTGACATTAGTATGAATTTCCAACAAATAAATGTGAAAATGACTTTCTTCAATGGTGATTTATAGGAAGAGGTTCACATGAACCAACTAGAATGATTCACCTCTAAGAATGGTATATAATTAGTATGCAAGTTCAAAAAGTTCATACGTGAATTAAAATAAGCATCTTGTTTATAGTATTTAAAACTTGATGATGTCCTTTCATTATTTGGTTTTAAAGAGAATATTATAGATAATGTATATGTAACACCTGATTCTCTGATCAACTAATTTGATACTGTCAATTTATTTTGGATTTATTTTGGATATATTAAAAATAATTGTATTATGTGAATTTGAAAAAAAAAAAATCGGAATAAAGAAGCAAGTTTGGCGCCTATGGCATGCTCAATGCGCGCTCGTACGCACTTTTGGCAAATTGGATGCACCCGAGGAGCGCCTTTAGACCACTTGAGTAGAGTTTAGGCGGATTAGAGGACACCTGATGCACGCCTGAAATAGCGCTCGAGCATAGCTTGGTAGATTGCTTATGCTCGAGAAGCACCTGAGGTGGCGCTCGTGCATGGTTGGGGTTAGGCGCAGCGTCTAATACACGCCTGAGATAGTGCTTGTGTGCCAGTTCATTCACAAGGGAGTTGTGCACTATTTTAGTCATTTCACATGGGAAGAAGAGAAAAGAGAGAGATAAAAGAGAAGGAATACAGATGAAGGAAAGAAGAGTGATTTTGAAATATCATTTGGTCAGATCTGTCAGATTAGAGGTTGAAGGCAAGTATCATTAAATCCTATCCTTGGTCTATTTCAATTTCCGTGCATGTGCTTCGGGTTGGACTCTATTTTTATATTCGATTCGATGTGTACTTTCTCCCACAGAGGAAAACTTTGATTTGACCTTCCTGAATGGAAACTTTGTACTTTTCTACAAAATAAAAAAAATTTAAACATATAATATAAAGACCTCTACGGTTTGGTTTTTATTGAGAATCATCGTAAATAATTGAACGAACTAATATATTCGGACATCCTAATATACTAAAACAGATTTGAGGACTACACCCATTATCTACGGGTGGGAAAAGAAAATGGCTCCACCCCCATCTATAAGGGAGCATATATGTTGATGACCAGTCTATAGGTCTAAATAGTAGTAATATGGCCTAAGGTTACAGAAAGCATGTGTAACCTTTCATCAAAGTTAGTCTTTTGATCTATGATTCTCTGATTTAAGCATGTTTTGGGTTTTCAATATGTTTTTACCTACAATAATTTGGATATTTGAAACTTCAATTTGAACTTCACAAGTTTTAACTGCCACTTGGATTTGGATAGCGGATTTGGTTAGTTTTGTACATTTAAAACATTTGACATTTGCTTTAGATTATACTTTTGACTACGATGCCACAATTAGACATTTGTTGGTTTGATATACTGAATGTTTGGATTTCGGCTTTCGTGGACTTTGTGTTATCGATTTGTTCATTCACTCTGATTATGGACGTACTGTTTGCTATGTATTATATGCTAATACTTGTTGAGCATTCAACTTACGTTTTCATTGTTTCTTATTCCTTCCAAATTAGGGAGCTACGGATATCTTATAGGGAACTTAGACGCAGTCGTTGGAGGAGATTTTGCTTATATTTTGTGAGTATTAGTTTTATGGTCAAGTTATAGGGCCCAGACGACAGCTAGGAGACTCCCTAGCCGGAACGAACCAGCGGAAAGCCCAGAGAGGCGGAACCCCCGCAACTCCCGCAGCAACAGGAGGCCAACAACCACGGGCTCGTGTAGTACGCGGCCACCCTATGCGGGCAGCCGCCACGCCCAGTGCGACCCGCATGACAACCCCGAGCTTAGAGACTTCATCAATACGAAGAGGAGCGGGTCCACCCCATGGATAGAGGAAAAGGTGGACAAGATATGGAACAACGTGTTCAAGGCTGAGCCCAGGCAACTAATGCTTGACCTACGAAGGTCACCGTTTGCCATGGGCATCTAGACTAAGCCGCTCCCCATTAAGTTGAAGATGTCAACGCTGGACGGGTGCGACGGAAGTATGGATCCGATGGATCACCTAGACTACTTCAATACACACTTATCCCTCCTCGGGGCAAGCAAGGCTATCACGTGCCAATGCTTCTCCCTCACACTTAAGGTGGATGCCATGCTCTAGTTCCACAGTCTCCAACCCAACTCCATCCGCTCCATCAACGAATTCGCCAATTGCTTCCTGAGTCAGTTCGCATCCAGCAAAAGGGAGGAGAAGCAGCCCTAGCACCTTGTCCGACTCCGCCAGAGGCCAGATGAGGGCCTGAAGCGGTTCCTCGGTCACTTCATCACCGAAGCCCATCGGATCCCCGAGCTCTCTGACAAGATGAAGCTCAGCGCCTTCATCGCCACGTTGACAACAGGGGAGTTCTTTAAGCACCTAGCACACTAGCGCCTGCAATCCTTCTCGAAAGCTGAGGCTATCGCTCGGGCCTATATCTCGGCAAAGGAGGCCAACGATGCGAAGCGTCCCCGAACGCACAAACCAACAACCAAACAGACCAGTCACTAGGGAGAAGAGGAATGGAGATGGTGGCCGCTTCCGGAAGCGCAGCAAATAACCGTGGCCTGAGCTGAGTGCCAAGAGGGAGTACAAGCCAATGACCCTGACCACCCCTAAACGACACCCGCTCAAATATCTTGATACAGATCGGGTATGAAAAGTTCCTGAAGTGGCCCAAGGCGTCGAAGAACCCGGAGGCTAGAGACCAAACAAAGTACTACCATTATCACCGGTCTCTGGGGCACACTACGAAGGACTACCCTGTAGAAGGAGATAGAAGATTTGGTCCGCCGAGGGCACTTCACGTGATTCTTGAAGGGCTCGGGGCAGGCCCCCGGGGCTTCCGAAGGCGAAACAAGAGAGCCACCGAGGAACCGTACCACCGTCGGTGTGATCAGCATGATTTCAAGCGGGCCTGCCAAGAGCAACGGTCAAGGGCGACCCAAACACACTTCTAGCAGCAAGAGAGCAAGAGTAGAGACTAGGAGTGATATCATTAGCTTTAGTAGCGATGATATGGCGCATATAATCTCCCCTCATTCCGACCCTCTTGTTGTATCAGCCCTCGTTTCAGACAGTACACTTGACTGCTGACTGAAACGAGTTTTTATTGATAAAGGAAGCTCTAGAAATTCATTGTATCTCGATGCGTCCTTTAAGCTTGGATTGAAAAAAAGCCAGATGAAAACAGTCAAAGGCCCTCTATATGACCTAGATAATGAGCTCGTGCCCATACAAGGGGAAATCCAATTGAAGGTCACAATAGAAACTTATCCACAAGTGGCCACGCGAGAGTTAACGTTCCCTGTCGTCAGCTTATCATCGGTCTACAACGCCATCTTAGGCCGACCATTTCTCACCACCTTCAGGGCCATAACATCGATCCCTTATCTAAAGATGAAATTCCCGACCTCGTACGGAGTAGGGGAGGTGCTTGGCGACCAAGTGATGGGACGGATGTGCTACCTGTCCCAAGTTGCCCCCGCAGCACCAGACCGACTAGCTAGGGACCTGGATTTCTGAGACAAGGCTACGCTGCAACAAGCCCAATCGGGTGAGACGATTGAGATGGTCCCCCTAGACCCCGCCGAACTTGAGAATTGCGTGCACATCGGCGGTTCCCTTACCATGGCAGCCCACGACCAGCTCGTGAGCTTCATCAGGAGGAACTCCGACGCCTTCGCATGGATACCAGCCGACATGCTCGAGATACAGGTCGGAGTAATGGTCCATAAGTTGGACCTCGATCCCGACTACAAACCCATCAGGTAGAAGCACAGGAACCACTCCATCGAGAAACTGATAGCCATAAGGGAAGAAGTGAAGAGACTACTTGACACTGGGTTCATAAGGGAAGTCCAATACCCGGACTGGCTGTCGAATGTCGTGCTCATGAAGAAGAGCAACGGCAAATGGCGGATGTGCGTGGGCTTCACCGACGTGAACAAGGCATACCCAAAGGACAGCTTTCCGGTGCCTCGGATCGATCAACTGGTGGACTCCACGTTCGAGCATGAGCTCTTGAATTTCATAGACGCCGATTCACATTACAACCAGATAAAGATGAGCACAAACAACGAAGAGCAAACCTCCTTCATGACCGACTAAGGGACATACTGCTACAAAGTTATGCCCTTCGGTCTGAAGAATGTCGGGGCCACCTATCAGCGGTTGGTGAACAAGATGTTCGAAACCCAGATCGGAAGAAATATGGAGGTATATGTAGACGACATACTCGTCAGAAATAAGGTAGCCAACGACCACGTTCGAGATCTGGAGGAAAACTTTGAGGTACTTCAGGCTTATGGGATGAAACTCAACCCGGCTAAGTGCGCGTTCGGGGTAACCTTCGGCAATTCTTGGGCTTCATAGTGTCCCAATGCGGCATCGAAGCTAACCCGGAGAAGATTAGAGCCATCCTCGACATAAGCTCCCCGTGAATTGTGAAGGAAGTCCAGAAGCTCACAGAACGACTTGCTGTCGTATCGCAGTTCCTAGCCAAGCCAGCAGAGAAATACCTACCGTTCTTTAAGGCACTCCGAGGCACGAAAGCATCCGGATTCCGATGGACAAATGAGTGCAAGACAGCGTTCCAAGAACTGAAAGCGTACCTCGTCAATCCGCCCCTTCTAACCTTGCCTTCAGACGGCGAGGACTTATATCTTTACCTGATAGTGTCAAGCACAGCCCTAAGCTCGGTGCTGATTAGATAACACGAAGGTGTACAATGGCCCGTGTATTACGTGAGCAAGGTTCTGACAGACGCGGAGTCCAGATTCCCTCATGCCGAGCGAATTGCCTTAGCCCTCATCTATTTCGCATGAAAGTTGAGGCCCTACTTCCAGGAGCACTAAATCGTCATGTTGATCGATCAACCTCTGAAGGCTATCCTCTAGAAGCCCGAGATGTTCGGACGACTGGTCAAATGGGCTATAGAGTTAGGTAAGTTCAAAGTGAAGTTCCGACCAAAGCCAGCTCTCAAGGGCCAAGCTCTCGCGAACTTTGTCATTGAAGCAGCGACCCCAGTCCTTGACGCCCGAAACCAATCCAAAAACGCAAGTGCTCCAGACATATCCGAATAGACCCTGAATGTAGACGAATCATCAACGCAGACAGGCAGTGGAGCCGGAGTTGTGCTCAAGACTGCGGACAGCTCAAAGATCAAGTACTCTCCATGCACTCGCCTTCCCAACAACCAACAACGTGGTAGAACACGAAGCCCTCCTCACAGGACTCCGACTGACTAAGGAATGCTCTGTGAAGGCGCTAGCCGTGCGCAGTGACTCAAAGCTAGTGGACAACCAGATCCAAGGAACTTTCGAAGTATCGAACCCGCTGCTCGCTAAATACTTAGTGTAGGCGAAGGCCCAGATCCGGGCGTTCAAGAGGTTCGAAATCGAACATGTCCCGAGGTCTAAGAACTGGAAAGCCGACCAGTTGGCTAGGGATGCAGCGACGGGATCCCTAGAACAACACGTGAGGAGCATGCGGGAGGTCCTTGCCACGCCAAGCGTCGACAGCCCAGATCAGGAAGTGTTACAGGTAGCCAAAGACGACAATTGGATGACCCCGTACTACAAGTACTTGACGGATGGGACATTACCAGCGAACCCCGAAGAGGCCAAGTGAATAAGGAAAACGGCAGGATGGTATACAATCATCGATGGAAAGCTATACTGGCTGGGATATATTCGACTCCCTACCTAGGGTGCCTTATCCCAAGGGAAGCTAAGTACGTATTGGCCAAAGTCCACCTTGGCATATACGGCTCGCACGTCAAAGGGAAAAACCTTTCATTCAATATCATGCGATAAGATTTGTTCTGGCCCACGATGAAGCAAGACGCTATAGACTTTGTTAGAAAATGCGAAAGCTACCAAGCCCACGGGACATTGACCCATTGGCCACACACGGAGCTGCACAGTTTACAATCCCCGTGATCGTTCACCCAATGGGGACTCAACATCCTTAGGCCCATGCCCTTGGCTTCCGGGCAAAGAAAATTCATCGTTGGCATTGACTACTTCACCAAGTGGGTCGAGGCGACTCCCCTAACACGGATAACTGAGCAAAACACAACAGAATTCATCTGTCAGAACATCGTTTGTCGGTTCAGGATTCTCGAGATCATAGCGATCGATAACGAAACCCAATTCACAGGCAAGCGGTTCACCAAATACAGCGTGAGCTTACGCATCAGGCTGGTGCACACATCCGTAGCGTACCCTCAAGCCAACGGTCAAGTTAAAGTCACCAACCGGACGCTTTTACACGGACTGAAGACCAAACTTGAAGATGCAGGGGGCTCCTGGGCGGACGAGTTGCCTTCTATGCTCTGGTCATACCGCATAACCCCGAGGGAACCCACGAGGGAAACACCATTCACCCTCTGCTACGGGGCTAAGGCGGTCATGCCCGTCGAAGTGGGACTCCCCAGCCTGCAGGTCGAATGCTTCTACTCCGCCACCAACTTTCAAAGGCTCAGGGATTTCCTAGATCTGCTTCCAGAGGTCCGTGACACGGCGCGCTTGAGGACGGCAACCTACCAGCAGCGCATCGCTCGGTACTACAATAAGCGAGTGAGGTCACGCCTGCTCGAGGTCAAGGATTTGGTCCTCCGAAGTATAGAGGCGGCGGGAAAGACCACCAACAAGAACAAGCTCTCTCCCGGATGGGAGAGCCCGTTCCTTGTCTCGGTGATCCTTCGGAATGAAGCGTACAAGCTATGCACCCAGGATGGTAAACGGGTCCCTTGGACCTAGAACGCCACCCACCTCAAAAAATATTATCAGTAATCTACCGCCGAGGTTAGGTAAGGTATGCATACAGGATAGGGGATGCTTGTACATGTATCATGTTTCAATTAATAAAATTGTTGCTTTTATGTTTTTGTGTGATCGTTCATATAAATGTGTACATGCTTGTCATTTCAAAAGATGAAACGGCCTAAACTGTCCCTAAGTCAGGAGGATCTTCGTCCACCTATAAACCAAAACCTTGGCTTCGTGCCAAGCGACCCTCAAGCGGTCGTACTCAAACTTCGGCCTCGCGCCGAAGGGCCCTGAGCGGCCCCAAAACCTTGGCTTCGTACCGAGTGACCCTCCAGCGATTGAACTCTGAACTTTGGCTTATCACCGAATAGCTCACACGCGGCCGAACAAGTAGGCCAGGGGGCTCCGAAAGCTTCCATTAGAACGGCCATCAAAACCTTAGGAGGCCTAAACGGCAAACGTGCAACGACCTTCTCAGGAGAAGAGAGCACCCTCAGTCAACGACGGTCGGTAGGCTAGGACCATGCGCACAGGAGCGACGATGCCTTAAGCGGGACCGAGCACCAAAACAATGCCGTGCGCGCAATGGCCTAAGACCTAAAGTCCGACTACTGTAGCCTGAAAACGCAGCTAGCCCATGAGTGGCTCCACCCGGCATGCGACGACGTCCAATCCGCTGGGCCGAGCATCCCACTACGTGCAAGATGCGACAACATCCTCAGCCGAATGATGAGTACAGCGTAAGAAGGCTCTAGATTCGAGTCTTGGCGACAATAGCTAAACAGCTTAGCCATTACAAAACAAGTAGCAAAGCCAAAGAAGATAATATGAGCATGAAAGCACCCGAAGCCGAAGAGAAGATCGCATTTCATTAATCATACAAGCCAAAAGCTACAACATTTCATTCAAGTGTCAAAAAAGGGGGGGAGACGGATTAACCGAATGCAGTGGATTGCTCAATTAGAAAATAAAACTTCATTGAGTATTTTCACTAATAAGGTTTCTTTACGGGAGGTGCCAACCAGTGGCCGCAGAGTAGAGCTATCTGCCCTCACCCAGCTCTGTGGGGTCAGGAGTCATAAACACCGCTAGTTCCGAATGCATCCTAGCGCCTGAGTTTCGAAAGTCTAAGAGGCCAATGCGAAAGCCCAGCACCGCCAACAAAGCTATCCTCCGGCTAAGCCGAATGCCTTCCTGGATTCTCCTTTCCAACAAGGGAACCAGCTCCTCCGGCCGGATTCTCGATCTCAGCTCAGCCTCCTGTCGTGCATGGACGACGTGTTCCTCCCTAAGCTTCACCCGATATCGCTCGAGCTCCTCCTGAAGAGCAACAATTCAGTTCTGTGCCTGCGAGTTGGCGTCGGCCAGCTACAACGCCCTCGCCTCTGCTTCCGACCATGTTTGCTCGAAGTGAGCCGCTCATGCCCAAGTCTGCTCGACCTCTTCAACGGCAACCTACACCCAGGCCTCCATCTCCTCCACTGCCCTCAGGACACGACAAAGCAATGTACCAGCTCCCCCAGGCCTTTGCAGCCACGAGGAGTTAGACGCGCTGTCGAATTCGAAGCCCGACGGTGTCCTCAGAAATCTCATTGGTCCAATAACAGAGGGCTCCGAATGGCAATCCTCCACTCCCACGGGGGAAGGCGCAGCCTCATCATGCCCCCTCGAGGCCTAATTTCCTCGTCTGAATTCCTCAGTCGAAGGCTCCGACTCTGAGGAGGGAAACCGTCTCGCCATCAAGGTCACCACGACAAGAAAGGGAGAAGAAAACGACTGTAGGCTGATATTTCGCACCCCCAAATGGTTAAGGAATGCGAAGTCTGGAGAAATTCTTGGTACTTAAATAGCCTAAGGTTCTCTGAGGAAACGACAATGTACAACAGAGGAAAGCGTTCAACTACCCGAGGAAATCCCCCCACGTGGCGGCTCCCCGAAACATCACGCCTTTCTAAGAAGGGCAATTATGACATGACAACCCAAGAGTTTCCAACGCAATAAATGCGCTTACGCCATTGATTGACGCCACAGCTACGAGCAATGTTCAGCCTCCCAGGGCGGAGCAGAGCTCGTCCCAAGGCTGCGAATCCTTCCCAATATGGCTCCGAATCCCTACAACCACAAAAAAGGCCGCATATTCACATGGGGAAGGAGCGACTCCTCTGAAAACCGGAATCCAGCTAATCTCGAGGAAAGGCACGTCATCCAGCGGCGGGACCCATATTTAGCATGCCAGGCCCCGGCAATGGGCCATCCCCAGGCATGAGAGGCTAGTGTTGGGTCCAACACGGAATTGGACCGAGATCAGCCAAGCCCAAGTGAGAAAGGGGCGCCCATCAGTAGAGAAGCCCAATCCATGGGAGCCAGCTTGGGCGCGAAGTGACAAGGCATGCAAGGCGCCAGGCGATGAGACCAATCAGTTTCACCTGTATTCCTGCCACAACTCTTGCAGTCTGCCAAGGCAAGGGACGCCGACGAAGGATCTGCCAGCCAATGGGAGGAAGCAAGGTCAACGCTAGCCAGCCGTAGCGTACGCCCCCCTGGCAATCATCTAGCCAATCCAAGCAAGGTCAAACGGACCTTGCCAGCCACTCCTTGCAACGGTTCCCGCACCACCACAAGATGACAATTGGCACTGCTGGTGACTACTAGTGGCTGGCGAATCTTGACTTGTCACATGTCGTAGATTCCCGCGCCCAAGGTCCTCCACCATGGAGCCTATAAATATATTTTCCTTCAACAGGAAAAGGATCCGATTCCTGATCCCGACTCCTGATCTCCTAAGATCGATCCTTGATCAATCAAAGGCCATCGATCAAAAGGCCTCTCTCAAGCATCTTAGTAAGCCACTCCCTACAGTGCAAACCATAGAGCCTAGCCTCCCATAATCGTCAATGAATCTTGCATTCTTGCATCCTCTCATTCCCCACTATATTTCAACATTCACTCCTGCATCTTCTCGTTCATTGCGAAAGATATCTGTCTTAAGCGTCGGAGTATTTTCGGTAGGAGAACATTCCGCCGACCTTTGACCTCTTGTTTATAATTTGTGTTATGCAAAGCCCAAGTTGAAGAGAGTGGAGACCAGACCGGTTCGAAATCCGACCCAAGCGCAAAATCCGAAGGCTCCCTAATCCACCAGAGAACCCGGACCCAAGGACACAACAATTTTGATCCTTAATTTATTTTTGTATTCGATCTATAAGTGACTAATATTTCACATGATAGATCAATTTTTGTCTCATATGTAACTAATGGTGCTGGCCTCACTAACGAGTGTAAAAAAAATTGGAACTTTGTATCAGATCCTAAATTTGATGCAAGGAAGGAGAAGTAATGGGAGAAAGGAAGAAGAGAAAGATGAAAGGGGAGAAAGGAAGAAAAGAAAGATGAAATAAAGGA
>JAODPA010053942.1:0-11451 GCA_025585075.1 Nepenthes mirabilis
AATTATAAATAAATAAATTTTTATCATAAAAAATGTAAATATTTAATCCGCAATTATCATATTGACCGCCCAAAAATTTCTCTTTTATTCACTCATCTATATTTAATTTGTTTTACTTTTGAATTCTTTACCCCTCTCTCTCTGTCTCTCCTCAACTCCAACCATCAGTTGCTTCGATTTGTTCTTCTTCTTCACAGTACTGCGAGCTCTGATCTTCTTTATCAACTGAACAAGAAATTGGATCTATGACTGGGAGAGGGAGTGTGTGGAGAGAGAAATTAGTGAGTGATCGATAGGACCATTTGTTTATGCTTGGTATGTGAGAAATGAAGATTAATTATTGAAGAAAGTGAGTGAAAGAAAGTATTTAAGGGTTTGGGTTTTTGATATTTACTTTGATTTGATATGGATGGGTGTTTTCCATGTCTGGGAGCGTCTAGCAAAGAAGGTAGTGGTGTAAAAGAAGCTGCGAAGAAGGATTCTGTTAAAAATGGCTCAGTTGTTCAACCTCACCACGAGGGAAAACCTAATTCAGGTAAACCAAAAAATATTTATTCTTTGGAATAATTTTTATTATGGATTTTTTTCCTGGGTATCGGAAATTTACACCTTTTCTAGTTGCTTAATGATTTCTTATGAGCTTAAAGATGAGGGCTAAATTGTTGAAATATGTAATTGTTGTCAGCTGTTTTTTTTTTTTTTTTGGTCTGTGTTTTTTTTTGATTATTTTTATGAATTGTTTTTTTAGATTTTATTATTGCAGTGCATTTCTCAATCGGACTAGCCATTGTTGTTGATTTCTCACGAGTTTAAAGACGAGGTCTAAATTGTTGAAATATGTGATGGTTTTCAGCTGATTTGTGTGTGTGTGTGTGTGTGTTTTGATTGATTTTATCAAATGGGGTTTCTAGATTTTACTATTTCAGTGCATTTCTCAATTGGATTAGCCATTCAGTTGGATTCGAATTGGTCGGTGTGGTAGTGTCACACAAATCAGAGTTCTATTTCTAGTTTTCATGCTCTGACCAATTTGTGCTGTTCTTCGTTGTTTCTATGTCACGTTCCATTGTGGAACTAAATTTCTCTGTCTTGGAAATAGCTTTGTTCTTCAGTTGAATGAGTTCAATCTAGGATTTTTTTGGGGGAATCATTCAAGTTAGGGTTGTTATGTAAATTGAAATTTCATCTGGATTTGATAAAAAAAATTGTCAATCAACCCAACCAAGTGGCCATAAGTGACGACTGGAAAGAACAGCAAACAACTCAAACAAAAGCAATCCTGTTAGCTGTCCAGAGCCCTAAGCCCTTGCTCTTAAGTTCAGTGGCTTTAATTGATGACAAACACCTATGTTAATAAGACAAAGAAGTGGAAAGTTTGCGCCTTAAATGGAGGTTTAAGAATAATCTCACCTGTTAGTATAATCTATAGTTTGCTTGATTTGAATTGAGGAAAAAGTAAGGGCGTCTAGTTAGGAAGCCGTTATAGTCCTTTTACTTTAGAGTCTTTTTATACTTACCATGATTTGACAATTTAGATGGTTATGATTATAAGATAGGTCCAGCTTGACTCATCTAGTTGCATGCGATGCCAGCTTCTTACCATCAATTCCCCTTAAATCCTCTACCCTATTAGCTAATCCCAATGGTAGATTTGAAAGCAGTAGAGGTTTCTTTCATGTAAGATAATTGGGTGTTCTCAATTGTGAGGATACAGAATTCCATTACATTGAAGTCAATTAAGTTGTAGGCCCATAATTTTTTGTTGGCAGAATGTGATGTAGGATAAAGGATTATGAAAGAACAGGAAGATAGAGAAATGAAAGGAAAAAGGAGAGACAACAGAGAAGAGGGAGGGGAGGAAGAAGAAGTATGGATGACAAGAGGGAGGGAGAAGATAGACGAGATGGGAGGAGCGGCAGCAATGGGAAAGAGAAAGACAATTAGGCAACAATCATATTTATAATATCATTCATGACAACTACCAAAACGTAAGAATTGGAATCCTTATTTAGGCACTCAAATCTCAAGTTAATTAAGAAAGAAATAAAATTTTAAATGGCGATGACCCAAAATATGAAATAACAACTATGAAATAAATATAACTATCTAAATGATGATGACTCAGGATACAGAAATAACAAAATGAAATTCTAGCATTCCTAGATAAATTGGAAAATAATTTGCGGGATATAATAAACTTGCAGAAATATCTCTAACAAGTAAATTCATGTCATTATCAGTATATTTTAAACATTCCTGTGAGTCATTCTTATAGTCCTTGGGCTTTATTCTTATGCTGTATGTTTGCTTCTTTAACGTCTATCCTGACAAAATTTGCCTGAGTTGCTTACGTTAGAGAAATTAAAGTCTTGCAATGGCTCTGATCTCAAGAAGGAATCATCGGTTGCAAAAGACGGATCGACTATTGCTGCACAGATATTTACATTTTGGGAGCTTGCAGCTGCCACAAAGAACTTTAGGCCAGAGTGTTTGTTAGGCGAAGGAGGTTTTGGACGTGTTTACAAAGGTCGCTTGGAGAGCATAGGACAGGTAACGTAGGATTGATAGATAAGGCTCTTTATGATCAATGTAACATATATCCTTTGGGACTCGGGAATTGTTGGAGTCCTTTCATAGTCCTAATGGTGAATATTTCATCCTGATAACTTAGGCAGGTAGAATTGTAAGATGAGTTCAACACATGTTAATATGCTTTTATAATTCTAGCCATCTAAGTTGCCAAAATGAAATCCTTACAGTTGGGAATATAAAGTAGAAAAAATGGGAGAACTCTAATAAGAATTTTGGAACTCAATGATTTACCTTCATTAATTTGTTTCCATCAAGAAATATAAATCGACACCTACACCTCATGTGACCTTATTGGCTGCCATTTAATCTTCAATGTTTGATTTTTACTTTTAATTGGATCATTTGGCAGGTTGTTGCTGTGAAACAGCTTGATCGGAATGGCCTTCAGGGAAACAGAGAATTTCTTGTGGAGGTTCTAATGCTTAGTCTTTTGCACCACCAAAACTTAGTGAATTTGATTGGTTATTGTGCTGATGGTGACCAACGCCTACTTGTTTACGAATATATGCCACTGGGATCACTGGAGGATCATTTGCATGGTTAGTTTTGATTATTGTCTTTAACAAGTACTTCCTGATTTTCTGCTTTCAATTTGATGAATTTATTTGATATCATGTCAAATGGAACATTTAACAATATATTTAGTATCGGCCTCCTAGATACCAATATTTTCCGATAATGAAAAAAATTGCGATATGTCTTCGTATAGGCCCATATTTCCCCTTGTTCTGATTTGAAAAAAAAAAAAAATTGCGTTACATATGGTCGATATTTGATATTTTCATCCATTATAAACTTTTGTTTTCTGATCTTACAATAAAGGAAGAGGTAAGGTTGCATCTGCCCTTCAATGCATATCTTTAGAAATGCTTTGGGAGATGAAAATAATTGTAGATCCTTAGATTCTTGAATAGGAATGTGCTAAGCAGTGAGCAGACGTACCTTTTTTTTAGTTGAATGATTGTTCATTGCATGTCACGCAGACCAAAATTTAGGTCTTACTCAGCCATTTTCTATTACTCTTCCTGCCCTATATGAACCTGAGCCCCCATATTTGTCTCTTCCTTGTGCTCAATCTGCCTGTTAACATGCAAAGAAGATTCTTTTTCTTGCTGCTGGGCATGAATCTGACTGAGCACTGGTTGTCGGCTCAACATTTTTAAATGCCATACAAAGGCA
The DNA here is from genome assembly GCA_025585075.1 of Nepenthes mirabilis. Taxonomy (NCBI): domain Eukaryota; kingdom Viridiplantae; phylum Streptophyta; class Magnoliopsida; order Caryophyllales; family Nepenthaceae; genus Nepenthes; species Nepenthes mirabilis. Next base: position 3,772 of record JAODPA010053942.1, read on the forward strand.
CAATGTATCTTATTAAGTTCCGGCTTCATTACATTCAGTAGGAGTTTTAATTTCCACTCAATGAGATTGGCTATATAAATTTATTTATGTAATCTACTTGATTTATAGCGATGTCTTCAAATAGTGTAAGTAATTTTAAGTCATTTTTATCACATTTCTCTAAGTTTTTGTAGGTCTATATTTTCTTTTATTTCCTCAAGCCACAACTAATTCACATTTTCTTAGAGATACTTCATTTGGACAGAATGGTCTTATTACGTGGTAAAAAAAAATCTAAAACAAAAACTATTGGGCAGCCTTTGATAATTTATCATGAATCAGTTGCATAATGTGATACCTTCGTTTATATGCAGTAGGGGATTTATTATGCTCCAGCATGTTACTGATATAACTGAAGCGTTTGATGTGGTTGTCTACTTGGACATTAGTGAATGCGTTATTGTAGTATCAATTAATGCATTTGAAGTTATAGTGTCTCTTCATAATCTCAAGGGAGGAAAGGAGGGATTTAGCATTGTGATTTTGGAGTATGATTAATCGATTTGAAATGCAAGCAAGCAATTTGTTTCCAGAAATTCATCTTCCTTATTTATTTGTTTGTTACCGTTTAGTTTGGATGGGCAGTCAAACCACAATACACATATTGTCTTTGTATCTGTAACATACAAGCAAGCATTTGTATATTTGGGAATGCTAAAATCGATGAATAGAATCACAATAAAAGATAGAATACAAAATGATGATATCTGTAATAACTAATCATTAAGAAGTTATACCTATAGAACATATAATAAGAGAATAATGTCTAAGATAGTTTTGATACTTAAAATGTAGGCCAAATGAATTACTCATGAAAAAATGTGAGTTAGTTGTAATTGGAGTAAAGAAAGAAAGAGATAAACCTATGTAATCTTAGATTGTGGTGAAAAAAATGATTGAAAAATACTTTTACTTTCGAAGAATATTGCACTAAATCAAGGTGAATGATGAAATAAAGTTCGTATGGCCGACCCTATTTAATGGAATTTAAGGTTTTACTGTTGTATCATCAATTTATAAAGTGGGGTTGACAGTTTGATTACCTGGTGATTCTAAAGGTATACCTTGGACTAATAGGCAGCAGAAATAGCTAAGTAACTATATGATACTCGTTGAGAAGATCACTCATGTATAATTGCCCAGTCACTATTCTCATAGTTATACCCTGTTCTGGTTGGTGTTTTGGCCGACTTCTTTTATCTTTCATTCCTTGTTTGTTTTCTCTTTACCATTTCATCTTCCTATGCTTGTGGTTTCCTGTGGCTACCAATGATATACTTTCCTCCTCTTTCTTTGTCAGTTTTTCCCTTTTCGTTTTGGCTAACTCCAAAGTTACAGCTAAGGTTGTAATGTAGGGAGGAGGATGAAAGTAGAGAGAAGAAGAATAGAGGGGTAGAGATAATAAATTAGATTAGAGAGGTAGAGACAAGAAAGGGATCAAATCAAAGGGAAAAGAGGAAGGGAAGTCACAATTGCTCAATTGCAATCAATATCTCAAGTATTCATTTATCAATCAATGATTCTAAACAATAGAAATGACAGTCTTATATAAAGAACCTGCTGCCTAAGAAAATTGGAAACAAATAACTTCCTAAAATTGAAAACAAATCATAATCAAATAAATTCCTAAAATAATAGGCCTACGATAATTTGGTAATAAATTATCTATTACTAAAAATAAGAAATCGCAATAAAATAAAATCACAATAAAATAAAACACAATGAAATCAAATTAGAATCTTGTCTAATAAGGGAAGAAAATAAAAGCCAATAAAATTATAATATATTCTAAAATCTTCTTGGAATATTTGATATGATATCCGCATCAGGTTGCTACTGCAATCTCTTGTAGAGGCTTCAAACTTTGGATGAAAATGTGGTTGTTGATTGTGACTGTATCTTTTAAGGGCTGTATCAAGCACAAATTATGTTTTGATATGCAAAACAAAGTGAATTCGGGGAGAATTATTGGCCAATATATCGGTCATATCAGGTGTATAAGACCAATATATTGTGATTTGACATATCACAATTTTGTTGTGATATTGAAAAATAATGGTATCGTGGGGCCCAATACTTATATATTGATTGATATTTTGCTTCATTTCCTCACACTGCCTTGCAAGACTAGTGAAATTTGTCTGGCTGTGGATTGAGTCTGAGATGCCTGCATGCATGTGTACTTTGTGAAGCCTTGTTGAGCAATCAGTGGAACGACATAAGCTTCAACAATTAACATGACAGAGTTGTGGGACATGTTAATATTTGAAGTTTAAATATTGCCTATTGGTAAATGTAGCTGACTAGACCGTTGGATGATGGAACTGAGCTATAAGCATTTGGACTATATAGGGAAGACAAACTTGTTATAGCCAACTAGCCCTGTATGGCATACAATTTTAGAGTTACTTAGCACGTCCATTGGATTATTTGTCTAAAATATCTAAATTATATTGTCTATACTATTTTTCTAAATTTAAACACTTGTTGTAGTAATATATGACATTTGACGGTTTATAGTAACTGTCTATACTAATTTAATAATATTTTTTATTTTTTAAATAAAGTTTTTGGTAAACTTTAAATATTTTAATATATATTTTTTAGCCTACCCCTCAATAGTTAAATACTGAAATTGTTACTTAGCTCTAAAGGGGATAACAGGGCATAACAGCTGCATCGTCGGTGAAATTTTAGCAATAACAATAGGGGTTCAGTTTAGAAATCCAAATAGGCATAACAACAGGGCGACACTACTTCTAGAAATTCTAAAACAATGTGGTACGTGGAGGCAGCAGTGTCAAACTCTACGGAATGGAGGAAGAGAAGTATTGGTGATCAGAGAAAAATGGGTTCTCGCATGAAGAGTAGAGGGGCAAGAGAGAGAAAAGTGAGTTCATTTGTTTTAGCATAGACACCACTTTTACAAATGTCTAAATTGAGACCTTCTCTTCATCCATGTCTAAAATTTAAACAGTCAACTTTAAATATAGACAATTTACTGTAGCATGCTTTTTGGTTTGAGGTTCTGTATTTCAATTTAGACACTCTTTTAGGTGGTCCAATAAGAGTGCTCTTAAGATTTTCATATGTGATTGTGTTCATTGGGATTCTGCTAAAATGATAAGGTAGATTGTGGGTACTGATAAGATTTCTTTGGTACAAATATTAGAGAAAGGATAGACGGAGGATTGTTTTGGATTGAATTGAGAGTTGTACTAGTTGACTAAAAGGTGTAACTCTTAACTGAACTAAGATACCACTAACAGAAATGCTGTTACTTGATAGAAACTCTTCTAAAATTATAGTTCCACTCTCCTTCTATTGCTGTTTCTTGTCATCTAGGATTCTCAATTTGGAATCAATCCTTTCTATTATTCCTCTGAAAGTGGTTATGACGGTTATCACTAAATCCATTATATGTGTTACTTTACTTCCCTTCTTTCATTTCTATCTTTCTTCAAAAAGGGAAATGTAAGGCAATGTTCTCATAGTGCCCTTGCCGGTGAGCCTAGGAGTAACTTCATTGGAAATCTATTAACTGCAGTTAAAAAGAATGCTATTGACCTGTAATCTGATGCTACCACTAGACTGATCGGTATAAGATAGAATTTAGTTCACTGGGCCCGATTGGGTTATAATTCAGGAAAAGTTTTGTTGGCACTTGGCTGAAAAGGTGATATTAGATGCTTCCCAGCTCCAAAGGGTGAGGCAATCCATCAATATCTTCACTTAACTGCCTATGTTTTTCCTTTTTTTTTCTTTTTTTTTGCCAAATTCCACTTAATTTCTGTGAGATGACTAAAATGACATCATTTCTTTCCAAATATGTGAAAGCGGATGCCGAACATGTTTTGAACCTGTGGCAATAATAAGGCAAATGTGACTAATTGAAAGAAAATACAAATCATAGTTGGTTAAGTGAAAAAAAAAAAAAAACAAATGGAAGTGGTGGTGATATGAAAGGAGAAACATTTTGAGGACACATTTTAGTCAGCTTTGAGATTCTTTCGGATGACACGGCGTCTATAATGTCATCTATTTTATTGTGGGCTCTTTAAGGTGGATGAATGAATGAGACATTGCATAATCGAGAGTATTTTCCTAACACCACTCATATGATAAACAATGGAAAATGTAGATTGTCAAGAAAAAAAAAGAATCCTAGACTTTAAATATGCTAATGGCAATAATGCAATTTGACCTCCACTGTTCCAAGTTATTTTTTTCTCTTTTTTGTTTATTTAAAAAATGCCTGAGATTTTTATAGCATTTGGAGTTGTGTGCATGGATGAAAATATCGATTTCAGTATTACTCATGGGTATATAGGTATTGAGTATATTAAATAATACTTATTGGTATCGGATATATTGAAAGAAAATAAATTTATGAGAATTGTAAGATGATAGGAAATACCTAGCGATATATTGCCAATTTGGTAACATATTGCGATGTAGTCGCAATATCAACAAATATCAGTATTGGGATCCCGACACTAATACATACTAACTGATATTTTAAATATCGGCCAATAAGATTAGTAAGTATGCTCTCTAGCTCCTTCCCTTGTGCAAATTAGGCACCTAACCAATATTTAGAACAATAAGGTGTTTCTTTATTCCAAGTTTTAAAAGATTGTTAATTATTGCTATTCTATTTTGATAATCATTTTTATCTAAATTTTCATATCTTTCCCCAGGCAGCCTACTTAATGAGGCTTAAGACTTTATTGTTTTTGTTTTCAGATCTTACCCCGGGCAAGGAGCCCCTTGACTGGAACACGAGGATAAAGATTGCAGCAGGTGCAGCCAAGGGATTGGAATATTTGCACGACAAAGCAAATCCTCCTGTTATATATAGGGATTTAAAATCATCAAACATTCTTCTAGATGAAGGATATCATCCTAAGTTATCGGATTTTGGACTTGCCAAATTGGGTCCCGTTGGTGACAAGACGCATGTTTCGACACGGGTGATGGGCACATATGGCTATTGTGCTCCCGAGTATGCTATGACGGGACAGCTGACTTTGAAGTCTGATGTCTATAGTTTTGGGGTTGTTTTTCTCGAACTCATCACGGGACGGAAGGCTATCGACAACACACGTGCTCCTGGAGAGCACAATCTCGTTGCTTGGGTGAGTACTTTCCTCTCTATGTTTCTTGCTCTTATATTGGAACAAAGTTGTGCTCTTTTGTGACACGAACATGTTTACATTGTCCCAAATAAGCATCGAAATTGACGTGAGAAACGGGATACATACATGATATTGATATGTCGACACATTTATTTCTGTAAATGAGGACACCAAACGATAGGGAACGTTAATTGAAATTTAGAGTTTATTTATAACTATGATGATAGAATTGGTCATTGATACTACTTTGTACTAAATTAACAATAAAAATTTATCTTTTGTTGTTTTCTTAGCTAAAAAAATTTACAAGAAGTAACGGGCAATATTTAGGAGTTGAGTCATAACATACATTACAAAATAGTTAAAAATAGAAAGCAATAGGGCTTAGATTCTTAATGGTTTATAAATATTAAAATGGCTCAAAATTTTCTTTATTTTTATTAAAAACCCCTTGTATAAAAAATTACAAAATAGCCTTTTTCAAAAACATGCCTAAAACTTGTCGGATTAAAAAAGAAATGTCTGATATGTGTCAGGCAAGTGTTAGTGTTGGACATGTGTCGGGCAGTCGGACAGTATTCAGTGTAAGGATGTGTCAGGCAAGTTTCAGTGTCAGATGCTGATACACTAGGCTCCGAATAATATTGGTTTTTTTAGCTTCTTGTAGTAATAGAATTTCAATAGCTTAGCATAGCTCATGGGCCAATCTTTCCTGTTTTATCGTGCATGATGTGGGATCGCAGGCACGCCCTCTGTTCAAGGACCGCAGGAAGTTTCCGAAAATGGCAGACCCACTGCTGCAGGGCCATTATCCAACCCGAGGTCTTTACCAAGCTCTTGCAGTTGCAGCGATGTGTCTGCAAGAGCAGGCTGCCACCAGGCCTCTTATAGGTGACGTTGTTACTGCCCTCATGTACTTAGCCTCCCAAACTTACAACCCAAATGCACCGAACAACCACAGTGGTAGGGGTGGCTTGTCGACGCTGAGGAGCAAGGAAGAGCGGAGAAGCCAAACTGAAAGTCTCAATAGCCCTGATAGGTGTGAGGTCTGGCTCGGCTCTCCTTCTGTGCAGAATAATTCTATTGACATTAGAAAGAGGGAGCTTGCTCGGGAACTGAGTGCCGGCGCCGATTCCGGCAGAAGCGATGCTGGCAGCAGATCCGGTAGGAAATGGGGTTTCGATGAGTTTGATCAGCAGGAAGGCCAAACAGAGCCCCACTAGTGCAGGAAGAGCTCTGAGGAGCTGAGACAGAGATCGAGAACGTGCAGTGGCAGAGGCCAAAGTATGGGGCGAAAATCGGAGAGAAAAAAAGCAGTCCAACACAAAGGGTAGTTTTGACGGCACATATGAGTAAGAGGAAACCAAAAGTCCCAGGAAAAATTGTCGATCATACTGATCAGTCCGGTTTTCGACATGGAGAAGTTCTTCAGGACGTCACGTCCTTTTTACTGTCGAATGTTAACTGCTAGATGTTACTTCCGTTTGTTTGGAAAGGATCAAGTAATGGCGGTGGTCTTGTGGCGGTGACAGGTATTCTTGACCTCTACGCTCTTCGTGCCTTCCATGTAATTAGGGTTTTCCTCCGCGGAGCAAAAAAGTTGGAAAAATTTGGGGAGATGTCAAAATATTTTGCCCCCTCTTCCACAAATTAGTTGTTGAACGGTGAAAACTTTACTGGGTTTTGATACTGGGTGTCTTATTATTGATCCTATCATTTTTCGCATTATTTCATACATTCCCTGCAGTCCAGTCCCTTAGAAATTTATCGGCCGCCACGGTCATCACAGTCCATCTAAGTGTTTTTGAATGGCAGATGTATTGTTAGTTTTTTTTTTTTTTTTTTAAATTTGAGTCAATTTTACGATGTATGCATCTATTTCAGCTTGAATTTTACCATATTAGGGATGTAAATTGAATTGGTAGGGATGAAGATCCCCATTTCACATAGGTAATCGTCAAAGGCAATCCCACACCATGCTCAGTCCTTGATTCCCAAGGGTGCTAATAACTCTTATATATTGAAATACTTATATGGTATTCCGAAAAAATGCAGTCGGCCTGCGGTCGCCTCGTTTGGTTCTCTTTGGCATTTCAGGGCCCCCGAATCCCAAATTTAAGGTTACTTCCCTCGTTTTGTTTGGGATTTCTCACTCGGGATGCAACCGTTCTGTCTCTAACCGTCCACTTTTGGTCATCGCCACCTTAGTCACGGCTGCCGCCTTTGCTTAGCCACAACCGCCACCTCCTATGGATGCTTGATGATCTATTGTAGCCATCATCAACTTAACCTTTGTGTTTGAAAAAATTGTTAGCTACAATGAAAAGTGAGAACAAAAATTAAGTGAATGAGATAAGCAAGTGGTCCTTATTTTGGATAGAAATGAAAATTTTCCTGCATTTTTCTGATTTTCTAGTGCTTTTCCTCCTCTAATATTTGAACGTGTACTTTTAAATGTCCCACTTACCCTACAATTAATTTATCACCTACTCTATAAAAATGA
>JAODPA010053953.1:0-11451 GCA_025585075.1 Nepenthes mirabilis
CTTCGGCCCCGTATCGAGTGCCCATACACAGTTGAACTTGAACCTCAATTTAAGCAACTGAGTGGCCCATATACAGTCAAATTTGGACCTCAATTCTAGCAACTAAGCGGCCCATAGGCATTCAAATTTGAACCTTAGTCCCATCATCGAGCAGCCCATTAATAGTTGAACACTTAGGCATGGGGGCTCGTGAAGCACCCCCACTAAATGGCCACTAAAACCTTAGGGGGCATTTATAGCATGCACGCCATGACCTCCCTTTGAAGGAGAAGAACACCATCAGTCGACGACGATCGGCAGACTAATTCCAGACGCACATAAGCTACAACATCCTTTGATAGGACCAAGCACCGACATGGTAATGTGCGAGCAATGGCCTACAACTCCGCCAGGGCCCGCTAGCTGCAACGATGAAAGCCAGCCGGTCCTAGTGAGGCTCACTCACAGGCGTGCGAAGACGTCCCAATCCTAGGATAGAGCACCCCACAAGATCAAAGTGCCCCAACATTTCCTCAATGGAATGAGGATGATCAGGCAAACACGCCAAAGGTAAGCCCAATGACGATAGCAACAACGCTTAGCCAACAAAACAAAGGAATGCAACATCACATGAAGTCATAAACATGCAACAATAGAGATCTCAACAATCTGCCTAATTTTATTATGAAGATAAAAATTATACAAAGGGTTCTTCGCCCAAGAAAAGTACAAAATCAGCCTATGGCCCAGAAGGATAATGATCCAGAGGCTAAGGGCTCCCTTGAGAGCAAGACGAAGATTGGGCAACATCATGAGAAGAGTCAACTAGATCTAACCATCGCCAAGTGTTGGTGTTCCCCGGGTGAAAAAATGAAACTAGAAAGCCAAGAACTACCAGATTTGCAATACAGCGGCACAAGTCAATGCCAGCCCAATATCTGGGTTCTAAGGCACCCTCAATCTCGTCCGAGCTGAGGGAGGGCAAAAGCTCCATCTCGAGCTAAAGGTTCTTGCCCCGGAGGCAAGCACAGTCCTACTCCCACTCATGAAGCAAATCCTCAAGGGAGGAGATCCTCACCCTAGCCATCAATAACTCATGCTCATAACGGGAGGCTCATTTTGTCATTACTCTGAGCTCCTCTAGATCGATGTGGGCCCAGGCCAGGTGGTCAATGAAGGCTTCTAGTTTACAGATCCTCTCCTACAGTTGGGAGTAGAAAATTAGTCAATCAAGGAGACAAAGAAATTAAACAAAAGAAACAGCAAGGTGCTTAAGAAACCTCCTCAGCTAGAAGTGACCCCTTTGAGGGTAGATAACTTGATGTAGTCTCCTCTGGAGCCAGGATCTCCATGATGCCCTCATGCTCTTCCAAGACCACTGGCACAGGGGGCTTGGAGTGAGGCCCCTCAACGACATCCTCGACACCCTCATCAGCTACGATAAAAGTAGGCTTGATCTCTACCTCTCCTCGGGCCTCAGGCTCTGAGGGCTCGACATGAGGTCCCACGTAGCCTCCACAGTCTCAACCACCTCCACCGCTTTAGGAGCTTCAAGTTCTAAGGACTCAAGGGAATGCTCTCCATCAACTTCCTTAGCCCTGATGGTTGCAGCAAGCTTCGTCGCTCTAGGTCTAGCCACCTCATGGCCCTCGTCAAATGACCCCATCAGGACGTCAGCCATCCAGTCGCCGCAATGAACTTCCTCATCAATGGCAGCGGGAAGACACTGGATGGGCTCCTCTTGTGGGGACAACGCTGCGACAAGAATGCCATACTAAACCAGAGTAGGTGCTGGAACTGGCCCCTCATGAGCACCCTCTTGGTCGCCTGCAGCCAATGCAAGGTGTCTAGAAGGCTTGCCACCAGCTACCGACTCAACGACTCCGAACGCTTGGCCCAACAACGATGCAAAGGTAGGAGCCATTCTCCTCGAAGACCTCCTTGACTCACGCATTCCCTCCAGCATTGCGTCATCTTTCCCAGAGGAGAACGAATCAGAAGGAGTATGGATAGAGGAGATACACTACCGCTTGGCTGACAGACTAGAGAGCTCACGAATGACCAATACCCCAGGCATTCTTAGGGATGTAGCAAGCAACATGGGAACAGCACTGGCCACCTTGAAGCTAGGCTCCCATGGGATGGCGGCAAAGGCTTCTAGGGTTGACAAGTAACACCTTTCTTGTAGGGTACTCACATACTCCTAAATTAAGTCCGTCGGCTGCTTCTCCAGGGCATCCTTCTGACACTCCAAGGACCTAGTCAGACTAGGCTGCACGCTCCCCAACTGACCAAAACGGCCCAGTTAGAAGGGACTGCCAGATAAAAATAGCGGTGTTTCTAACTCGTTGTCGAGCCTGGGTTCACTCCCCTGAAGTTAAAACCTGGGCATGAAGGTTGTAATGGCCCAAATCCTAAAACCTAGAAAGTCCCCGACATCGAGTCAATCAAAGAGGCGAGGAAAATTGAAGGCTATCCGGTCAACGCTAGTTGACCGAAAAATGTGATGAGAATGGAAATCCGGTCAACAAGTGTTGACCGAAAATTGTGAAGAAAGATGTAATCCGGTTAACGTATGTTGACCGAAAAACGTAAGGAAAGGATTATCCGGTCAACTAACATTGACCGGAAGGAAGGAAAAGAGAAAAGTAATCCGGTCAATGCCAGTTGACTGGAAATGTTTCAGGTAAGTAAAATTCGTTCAATGCCAGTTGACCGGAATGTGTAGGAAGGAACAATTAAATCTGGTCAAGGCTAGTTGATCGGAAATGCAAAGGAGAAACCCAAATTCGGTCAAGGCCAGTTGACCGAAAATAATAAAGAAACCCTTACGAAAAGTAGAGTCAGAAATAACCATACCTGAGTAGGTAACCTACTCCCAATCACCCCCAAGTGGTTGACCTGCCTTACCTACTATCGTCAGACCCAAAGTCCTATAAATAGGAAGTGAGAGCTTAAGGAAATGGGTTAGGAAGAAGCTCTCGATAGAATTGTCTAGTGAAGGAAAAACTAGAATTTCAAGGCAAAGTAAAGGAATTTAGGCAAGTGTACTCACCCTTCTAAATATCATGTTTGTAATGCAAGTGTACTTACCTTTTTGTTGATCATAAGTTTAATGTAAGTATACGCATGTTTGCAACGCAAGTAATGTCTGGTTTTGATGAACTCATGTTACGGTATGTATGTCACTTGTTCTGATCGTTTGATTTAAAGGAGAACCTTTGTTAACTGCATGTTTAAAAGAAGCTCTGTTATTTCATGATGTATGATTATTTTATGCACGAAGTATGGTTATTTGTCGATCTGCATGAATTTTGATAATTGCATGTTTAAGGAAAAGACTTCCGACCTTTGAGAAAAGACCTCCGACTTTGTTAAAAGAAAGGTATTCGGGATTTGTCCCATGGAAATTGAACCGGCCTTAAGAGCATGTGTTTTAAAATTGGAATTTGTCTCATGAAATTGTAACCAGCCTTAGAACATGTTTTGAAATCGGAATTTGTCCCATGAAATCGAACCGGCCTTAGAACATGTTTTGAAATCGAAATTTGTTCCATGAAATTGAAACCGGCTTGTAAAGCGATGTATAAGATTAATGATTTGAAACCGACTTTTGAGAAAAGAACTCTGGCTTTTAAGAAAAAGAACTCCGACTTTTAAGAAAAAGACCTCCGGCTTTTGATAAAAAGAACTCCAACTTTTAACAAAAAGAACTTCGACTTTTGTTAAAAAGACCTCCAGCTTTTGTTAAAAAAAACTCCGACTTTTGGTAAAAAAACTTTGGCTTTTGAGTAAAGACCTCCGGCTTTGATGAGTAAGACCTCTGATAGTTTGACAAAAGACCTTTGGTTTTAAGATGTTAAAGGAAAGGCTTTACAGACTTCAATTGTTTAAAGTTAAGAACAAAGGTTATAAGAATAAGGAAAAATATATGTAATCCGGATAGTAAGTAGAACTCTACGACTTCTGACTTTTGAACTATGATGGATGGCCATTAAAAGATATGAACTAAGAACCGAGTTTCTATTAAATTTACTGTTAAAGATGGATGAAGGATATTGGAGTGACACTCGAGAACTGCCTCGTGGGCCACGAGGGGAGACTTTTGGTGGCATAAGGCTTTCGGACTATGACCCCGTATGCCGGGTTAAAAGCATTACCTTCCACCTCAGGGAGTATAATGAGAGGATACGGCTCTAAGTTTTGGGGGTAGCAAACAACCCTTCCTCGATGTTGTCCGCTCCCGTCCGGTCCCTAAAGATGACAAGTAATTCGTTCAGCTTTCTATGAATTTTCTGAAGAAAAGATAACAAGAAGAAGAACAAGGATTTTCGAATTTAAGAAGAATAGATATGATGACTTTTTGCATGCTGAGTTTATGTCATGGACCTCTACTTTGATTCGATTATATGTATGTTAATATTTTCTGAATGTGGGTACATTGTTTGGCTTTGTAGTTCACTCTTACCATTTTTCAGATGATGAGAAGCTTATGGAGGACGAAATCGAGTAGAGTTGTATGAAGTAACTAGACAGCAGCTGGCCGGAGCTGATTAGTGGAGAATTAATGTACTTTTCTTTTGATATTTTGAGAAGAAATTGTAAAACAATTCTGCTGTAAAGGAATTTATGGATGTTAGCATGTTTCCATAATTATAAAATGGAAGAATGAAGTTGATATTTCTAGTAACATCTCATGTCATGTCAAGGTATTTGTAGTCGACCAACTTGAGTGTTGGCCGGCCAGGTGTGAGACTTAACACTGTGATGGCCAACTCAAGGAGTTCGGTCTTAAACGATCCTGTGTACGAAATAAATGATATATATAAAAGAAAAGAAAAATTTTTATGTCCACCAAGTTAGTGTTATACCGTATATGTGTAAATGTTAGGTTTGACGATGACCGTATGTGGTGGAATATGGTCGGTCTGTCACAAAGGTAGCGAGATCAAGTTAACAGTCTGGTGAAGAAAAATGGCCCTCACTGACCTGTTGTTGAACTGGCAACCATGGTAGTCAGAGAAGATGCACAAAGATACTAAGTATCGGATGGCGTTAGGTTGAAGCCTCACCACCGGAACTCCCAAAGCCGTTAAGATGTCGTACAACTCTAGCAGCTGCAAAAAACGGAGTCCACCATGCAAGTGAATCTCATACATAGTAACAAATCTCTCCAGCAAGGAGCAAGCCCTACCATCTTCACCTGGCAATAGGAATGCCATATTATCTAGAATCCTAAACTGGGAGAATAGCGATTGGACATCATCGACAGTGAGGACATATCAAATTGATTTGACCTCCGCAAAAGCCATGAGAGGTGTAGCAAAAAGAGAAGGTAGACGAGAAGTAGTTCAAAAGCAGAAGGAAAATGTGGGAAGTAATGATGCAGCCTAGGGTTTAAATAGACAAAGCCCAGGCCCCAAATGACGTCGCATGAAGGAGGGTAAAAAGTTTATCATCATAATGGCAATGACACGCAACCCCCTCGCTAAAGCACCACAGCACATCAATCGAACAACGTTAGCAATGATAGTCTAACTGACTTGAGACGGCCAACAAGTAGAAGCAAATCCAAAATTTTCAAGAGTCTGATGCCACCACTTTCTAAAGTAGCCAACTGGCAGCACGCAACCCTTGCAAGCCAGAGGCAAATCCGAGCGGCCCCCTTCTGAACTCAGTCTTCTGAACGAACGGCCACAAGTCTGGACTGTCAGAAGAGCAGGCCACTAGGGGTTCACACCGCCCGAATTGGGGGCAGACAATCCACACGGCGAAACACTGAAACATCTAAATCATATATAACGTGCGATGAAAACCAAAAGGGTTTAGCATGTTTTATTAAAAAACTCAAAGTGTACATCAGAAGGCAACTATCGGCTCAAAAATATAAAAAGATAAAAAGAAGATCCTCCCCGCACCTATGTCCTACCGGAACGGCCACCCAAGGGTCTTTGACTTCTCAATCCACTTGACACAGACCCATGGCCATCCCGTGGAAATGCGAGTGGCCAGGGTTTGCCTCTAAGGTAGGCATTCTCATGCCAAAGGTCTACTAGTTCCTGTCGAGTCCTCTGGACCTCGTATTTTATAAGGTCCGAGATTTCACAAATCATAATTAAGCTAGCTAGACTGGTATACGTAAAAATTAAAATTAATGAATGGTAAAAATCTGAAAGCTAGCGATTCACCCCGAGACACAGCGGCGGCATAAAAACTAACCGATAAACCCAGTTAGCAACCGATTTAACTTTGGATGACAAGAAAATAGCTCAGCTACCGAATTTTTGACTGATTAGCAACCAAATTAAATTCGATGGGCTAAATATAACTCGGGTTGCAGTAGAAGTAGTTCGGGCAGTAATATATATATGATAATTGAGCAACTTCAGCGGCATATTTTATTTGATAATTTAGTAGCTTCAGCACACACACACACACACGGAAACTTCAACAAGAAGCATGTGAGGATCATTATTCAACAGCATCAACAGCATGGTAGCAGCAGCAAGACAGCAAACCGGCTGATAGCAACACACCTCAGCAAAAGTCCATGGAGCTGATAAAAATTCAATAATTTCAACAGCCATATGGAAACAACTTAAGGCCACAAAATAGCATAATGACTCAGCAAAATTTACAATGTTAATTCAGCAAATTTAGGGGATGAATCGGCAATATTTATGTGACACAAATCTAAATTGGGAAAGCTGATGGAGTGTGCTAGCAGTAGCTCCTTCAAAGTGAGGTGACTCAACAATTCTAGCCCAAATTATATAAGGGATATGTGAGAAGAAAAAAAGGAAGGAAAACTAAGCAGAAGGAAGAACTGAAAGGTAGAAAGGAGAAGGATTAAAAAATCAGTAAGACATGGTTGTAGCAGAAAATTTGGGCAAGTGCACACTATGCTATTCCTTCAATGATTGTTAATTTTTGTTGATTTGTTTTTAAGTGTTGTTACTCCAATACTTAAATACCTTACTCTACTATACTATTTTTATCATAGCATCGTTTTAGAATAGGAAATAAATCATTTGAAGTTGCTAAAATTAGTTGGTGCAGATACTGAATTCTTCAGCTGTAGGAGGCAGCCTGAACCAACCATTAGACCAGTCCTTAAATCAGCCATTAATTCAAAAATTGAACCGCCAAGGCATCACAAGCTAATGCTGAATTCTAACTATAGAATGTATGCTGAACCAACCATGAACTAACCCTTAAATCAGCAACAGAACCGGCCTGGCATCCATGCTAATGCTAAACCTGGTAGCCTAGGAAAATAGATTGAGCCGGCCCCTAAACCGGCTAAACCAGCAGCCGAATTGGTTAAATCATCATGTGCTAAGGCTGAACTGTCAACCTATGAATTGGAAGCCCAAAACACTCTAAACCGGCCATTGAACCGGTCTCCTAAACAGTAATAAAACTAACTAAATAGCATCCATGTTGTTGCTAAAATTGTAGCTACTGAACCGGCCTCTAAACCAGCCGAACCAGTAGCTAAATCAACAACAGAATCATGTGGTGATGTTGAAGTGTCATTATATAAAATTAGACCTGAACTTGACACTGAATCAGGCCTTCAACCAATAATCGAATCGGATGAAGCATGTTGAAATTTGCAGCCTATGAAAATATGTTAAATTGGCCCCTAAACTAGCTGAACTTGCAACCAAATTGGTCAAGGCATCATGTGGTGATGCTGATTTGTCAACCTGCAAGATTAGGCCTGAATCGGCCATCAAACCAGCCCTAAACTGGCCACCGAACCAACTAGAACAACCCTTGCTGATACAGAATTTTAATCTACAAAAATAGACGCTAAATCGGTCCCCTTGAACCGGTTGAAGCATTATTATAAATGCTGTAAAATCCACCCCGAACCAACCCCTAAATCAGTCCCCCTGAACTAGCTAAAATATCAATTACCGTTGCTAAAATTTAAATTATAAAATTAGTCTGGACTGGCCACCTGAACTAACCTGTGAACTGATTGAAGCAACAATGATGTTGTTAAATTTTAAGTTATAAAAACCAATTCGAACCGGCTACCAAATTGGCCATCAAACTAGTAGCAAACCGGTTGAAGCATCAAACTTTGATGTTGGAATTTAGTCCATAAAAATCGGCCAAGATTGGCCACTAACCAGGCCATTAAACCAACCCCAAATCGGCAGCCGAACAAGCTAAATGTACCATGTACAAATCCTGAGTTTTCAGCATGCAATATATTACAAATTATTATTTCGGCATATGAATGACTTTGATAATTTGCTACATACTAATATTTTAATATGAAGTTTTATCCCTATTTATGGAAAGTAAATGAGAGCACTACACAATGATAATAAATTTGATTATTTTCTTCCAAGTGAAGAAAATTTAGAAGAAGTAAAATTATTTTCTTTCGGAATGGAAAAAATTTAAAATAAGTACCAAGAACAAGTGTAGAATTTTCACAATAAATTTTAAAAAAAATTAAGAAACTAGACTAAGGATTAATCAACAAATAGTATATTTTGGCATACCTTAGTATATTATAGTAGAAGATTGTTATCTGATAAGTATGGCAATATGATTTTGGCTTAATCTACTGGGAGAAAGGTATAGATGGCCCACCTCTGGGTCCTTAAATAGGAGAGTAGGCCTTTGATTGTGTAGAAATAAATACAATCTAAATTTTGATCGACCGCTCATTTAGTTAGTAAGACATACTGGCCTTAGTCCCCAAACAAAAGTAAGAAAAGAGAATTTTTAGCATATTTTGAAAGGAAGAGCAAGATAAGATATCAAAGAAAGAATTGCAAGTGTTCTAACCATGTTTTAAATCATCGTATTTTATACTGATCTCTATTCCTACCGTTATATTTTAAGTAAAAAGAATTGCATGATTTATACTATATATTGTGCCTCGATGAGCATTTAGCTCACTTTCTTACTGTTTTACTAACCCTTCAAATGATTTGTATAAGTTCTTACCTGATGAGTAGCTATGACGACTGAAGAATTTAGTATATGCCTTTGGAGATATTATTTTGTCAACTTACATTTTTGGGATAGTATGTGCTGTATTTAGTTTTATTTCGTAGTTGATGTAAAATTCTGACCAATTTTGATGATTGTATAAATAACAATATATTTTAGCGATTATTTTATATCAGATAGGTAATTATTATAGATATTATTGCTTTTGCAAGTTGGTTTGTGTATGATTTAGCACGCATCTTTCCTTAATATGAAACTAGTATCATATTATTTGACTGATGTTAGAGCCATAGGTGATGTGGCAATATATTTGGATCCTATGCATGTTGACTTATTATTTATGTATAGGTTAATTGGAGTATTAATTGGATAAGTTCACGTCCATTGGATTAATAATTTATCATTGGTAAAATTTATCATTAAAGGACAATGAAATATGGTTAAGTTAAACAAGTTTTAGGACATGGTTCATCACATCTTCAAGCAAAACTATTTGTGACGGAACAGATCCTAATTCTCATAAGACCCTCTATCAAACAGATACAAAACAGAATCCATAAATTTAAATCATTAAATTTTGTAAAAATTTTGGTAGAGTTCTATCTAAAATTTGATGGAAACCAAAATATATCCTATAATAAATACCCTGTACAGAGTATACTCGATATCCAAACCTCAGACTTATGACCACAACGCAATCACAGGACTAGTACAAGCACACAACTAACTAAATATCATTATTTACATCCTACAACATGCATTTACATAACCACAAATGCCATCCATGGCTTTAATTTGACAACGCTATCCACTATACCAAATTCAGACAAGAAATGCCGTCTAGGACCTGTACCAAAACGAGAAAACATATAGCGAAAGCATTTATATCCTTAATAGAAACCTGCGAAAGTATAAATACAGTTTTAACAGAATATAATACATATCATAACCATTTATACATAACCCTCATTCAAGATTTAGATATTTACAATAAGATCATCACAGTCCCAAGTTTTCAGAAACTCTGAGACTCCAAATCTTCATCGCAAGCTCTACCTAGGCCTAATCATCCAATATCTTCTCTAAATCCTTACTTGGAGGGAAAAAATAAAATAGTGAGTTAAAATCCAACAAGGTACCAAAATATGCAGAATATAATGCTTTCATACAAAATATAAGTGCAAATAAATAGTAACATAGAAATATTCAAGAATATAAATGTAGAGTGTCACAGAAAACACCAAGGAACAAAAATAGATACAAAAATCATAAGAAAAGTATAATTCTATGTGAATAGGTCTCTATAATTATAATTTATGCAATCATGTAAAATATAAATATATTAGAGCAGAAACCATAATAATCAGAAGAACGGAGGCATCCATAGAAACAGAAATAAAGTATAATTCTATTTAAACATGCATTGAAATTCATAAATCGGTATAATCATACTTCGATAATCATAAATCGGTAAAATATACTTCAGAAATCGAAAAACTGTATCTATTCTATAAATTCTAGAAAATTTCTTCTTACTATTAGGAGGACCAAACTAGTAGACCCTACTAGCCTAGGAGGTGAGTAATCAATGATAGATTATATTCACTTCACACAATCTAAGGCCAGTAACGGTTATCCCTCATCGTAGGATATATCCCTTCTTATGGGATTTTAGAACGGTGATGCCGGTCGATAACAGTAACTACCCTCTAGGTTGTCGCCCTAAGGAAGGGCAGATTACATATAACTATATAGATAGAGTTATCATCGATTACCACCATAACGTTCTAAGTCATGTTGGAGAACCTTATCAGACTATATATCAGTCCTAGGTCCTAGTTAATAACATCAGAAAGCCTATAATCTATCGTTCTTTAGGAAAGTTAGTTAGAATCTTACGGTTAACTCTTCAGTATGTTTCAGAAATCCACCGTAACTCAACAGTGCAGTTCAATGTAAAATTTTCAGTTACAAATCATAACATGGGCATTATCTCGTTACAAATCAACATTTATATATAAGAAATTATGGATTAAAACCGTTAAATCCCTTCATTCTCATGATTAGGGTTTCGCTAAATATTTCGAATATAAAACGGATACCAAACACATACATTTATATGAAATCGAAGCCAGATATTACAGTATATATAAGTAAATATGAAATCTATCTGATTAATCAGGAGAAACAAGTTTTAATTATACAGAATATGGAGAAACATGTTTTTAGAGTATAAATACAATTTTAGAGATATTAAAACACTACAAAAATAGTAAATAACGTCTGAAGTATACTTGCCATAGCCTATTCTACCGTTATTTTTATCCAGATCTAATTAGAACGGTAAATTTTTCCCTCCTGTCTTCTCTTTTTCCACTTCCTTCTTCTCCCCTTTATGTCTCTGCTGCTCGTTCTCCCCCTGTGATATTTCGGATCCCAATTGGATTATTTTAATATTAATTGTGATTTTTGGGTATTTCAGACGTGGTA